>JACM01072280.1:0-16557 GCA_000787095.1 Periophthalmodon schlosseri
AAGTTCTTTTTTTCAGTCAGTTTGAGTCATCTGTCTCTTGCTGAAAAGTAGTTGTCCTTCTAGTCCTTCAGTACCAATCAAAGGTGTCTAAAAGTTTTAACTTCCTATCGTCATGGAATCATGCAGGTGACACACCAGTTCCAAAAAGTCACAGACTGTACCTTTTAATGTATCTGATCATTTTCCCTCTGGTTTCATCGGTCTCATCTTCACTGATCCCTCCCTAAAACACTCCTCTTTATCTTCAGACCACATGTTTGTATTGTGTTCCTTGTGTGAAGTAAACAACAAAAGATGACTGACAGCACCATGCACGGCCCACAAACACATGAGCAAATAGATAAAGCAAAGTGTCCAGTACTTTATATGGGGTTGTCTGTTATGCAAAAGTTGTTCAGCGTTATTAAGGTAAGTGTGCTGCTTCCTGTCAAATACAGAGTTTTTCATGTGATTATGGTGCCATTCAGGGTAATTATATGGTTGAACAGCGCTTCCATCATATTTTCATTACAGACTATACTTATCCTTTTGAATTCCAATAAACACGTTTGTACACTAGTCTGAAGAGTCAACGTGAAAAATGACCTGATGTTCAAAGTATTAATTACAGTAATATCAATTGGAATGTTGATTTATTCACATTTAAAGGGCCCATATTACGCTATTTTCTGATCTGTGTTATAATCACAAACAGACCTGGAGTTGTGTTTCATTTCATTCACACATGTTTAACACACAAACCCTGCATATTTAGGCTGAGTTCTTCTCTCAAACACAAAATACTCTGTTCCACTTTGTGATGTCATGTGGTAATACAAGAAGTGCTCTGCTGTGTTTTTAAACTCTTTACACCTTCACTAGAATCATTTGGATTCAGCTCTGGAATTGCCAGTCTCTACTGAACAAAAAGTAAAAGGAGCTGTCAACTTGAAAACTACCACTTCATGACATCACAAGGTGGAACAGAGCATTTTGAGCTTTGGAGATGTAGACAGACTAATAATCCAGGATTACTCAAGCATGTATGAAACAAAAACGTAACTCCAGGTATGTTTTTTAATAATCCAGATTACTCAAGCATGTATGAAACAAAAACGTAACTCCAGGTATGTTTTTGAGGAGGTGACAACATTCTAACATGGCTAAGAGCTCATAAGAGTAAATTTTACATAATATAGAACCTTTAAAAAAAGTCACATAGTCATCACCTCAGTACTTTCTCCATTGGATTTTCAAATGATTCTGCCTTACATCTAACTGACAGATGGACGTCAGTGACCACGAGGTAATAAAGTCCCAGCAGTGCAGTGACTGGTCCACAGCAGCAATCAGATACATATAGCCTAATAATCACTGTATTTTTGACCTGTAATTAATGTCAAGTACGGCGTGGACGAGCCAGGGCATCTGAGCATGTGCAGAAGGCATTAGAGACAGACTGAGAGGAGGGAGCAGACCACAGCTCCCTTTCCTCTCCTTTCTCTTATTGTTCACTTTCATTTCATTGGTCTGTGTTTCATTTCATCTACATAAATATAGATTAATACTATATATTTACTATACACTGACTGGAGGCCAGGCAGGTGAAGGGCCTTGCTCAAAGACACAATAATAATATGCTTAGGTGGGTAAAGGAATCAAACCAGCAACTTTCATGTCTAGCTGAACGGCAGTGGCGTAGTGGTTAGCGCATTCCCCCGAACCCAAAGTTTGGTGGGTTTGTTTGATCCCAGTGTCTCACCAGTGCATATGCCATAGGGTCCTTGGGCAAGACACTTCACCCGTCTGTATGAATGTGGTGTGTGAGTGACTGTTGTGTCAATGGCAGATATTGGCAGCCTTGCTTCAATCAGTCTACCCCAGGGCAGCTGTGGCTACCATCACCTACTGAGAGCGACCTTGGGTAAAGAAGACAGCTGATTTGTCTCTTATTGATGTTCATATATTGATTTGCAGGCACAAAAGTGAAATAAAAATATCAGGATCATGTAGAGCGGGTCAATACGAACATTTTAAGATCAAAATGACGAGCAGCAGAGTCGATGGAGCCGGAACCGTGCCCCATGCTCACTTCCTATTTGGAACGCAGTGGCTAGCAGGTTAGCTATGTCCATTTATATATACAGTCTATGATAGTAAATAAATCTAATCATTACTTACTACCTCAGAACCACTGACACACCGGGGTCAAACTCTCTCAGTAGTCTTGGTGCAGTTTGTCGGCAACATAAGCTACATGCATTTCAAACACCACTTGTTGGTTATTGAAAAAAGCCTCTTTTAGCTGGAATGACATTGTATATTTACATTACTGTATCCCTCTTGATGTCTCACTTCAAAATCCCCCCAAAATGATGACCTTACATCTTTATTGTCTCTGTGTGTGGGTAAAACAATAGGGACTTTGTGCTTATGGGCCCTGTCTCTCCTGTCTGTGGACATTCCAGGCATTCTGCAGTCTGGGACATCACACATGCTTTTAAGTAATATCATTTCTATATTATTCTATTCACTGCATCCCCATGAAGGTGGAAGTTAATTTGAGCGAACATCATTTACCACATAGAAAGATAACTGTTTATTATTTAAGGATGTATGGATTGATAATATGAACCAAGACACATCTGTAGTCATAGACAGGCACGGGACGATATTGAAATATTTGTGATACGATTATCATGGTGAAAATAATTGCGATTAACGATAATATCACGATAACGCTAAAAGTTGCTGACAGTTTAAAAATGCTATGAATATGAATAATGATCATTCTAATGCTATGTATAAGTTCCATGTTTTAACAACTTTTATATAATTATACTTTGTTATCAGTGAAAACAACTACAATATAGCGGAGAACATTATGGACAAGCAGGGACGTCAACAGAAATTTGGGGGCCCAGGGCAAGAAGCCACACATGGACCTTCCTTCTAATACAAATTAATAGGAAGAGGGTCCAATTCTGGGCCCCTAAGACCCTGGGGCCCGGGACAACAGACCTCTTTGTCCCCTTCTGTCGACTGTCCTGTGGATAAGTAGCTTTTTGTGGAACATTCCAGCGATTGTCTTTGTCGGCGATTATCCCAATTATATAAAATGTCCCATGAACAATTATTGTCGACCCTTTTTATCAAAGCAAACGATATTGTTCTTATTGTTTATTGTCCCCTCCCTAGTCATAGAGCCGATCCTCTGAGCACCCATGTGAATTTCCCCCAATCTCATATTGACTCTTACAATGAGCCGTAGTGTCTCTCTCCCCTCTCTCTCTGTCCTGTCAGTCACTTCAGTCACTTCGGGTTTGATCTGAGGACTTCCCGTGAGAGGGTTTAATCTTTTACTTTGTGCACGACAGATCACAAACAAAACTTAACATGACCTTAGGCCTAAATGAATGTCAGCCAAAGCTGTTCTTTTAGGACATTAAAGCAGAGGACACCAGAGAAAGTGAGAGGAGGATGAGAAGAAGTCTGAACGAACAACGCATAAACATGAATCACCGCCTATGTCTGTAGTGACGTGTTGATAAAAATCATGCTGCTATTGTGTCATTTCAAAAGGCGGCACTACCCACTGTTGCCAGCTGGGGGCATTAGACACATAATCCTAGTGTAAGGCAGGCGCTGTAAAAGAGTAAAGCTGTGTCCGAATGTCCCCCTTAGTCCCTAACCCCTCGTTCACTACACAGGCCTGCACTCTTTAGTGGACTATATAGCGCACTCATTCACAGAGCGATATGGACATGCAGCCCACTACATTCTGGCTTCAGTGTGAAAAAAAGGGCGCTAAACTCTGATAAAACTTGATTTCTGTCATAAATAATGATCAGATTCGAGTGGCACACAAGTATTTATGGACTAATGATAATCATAAGTTTTTGTCAAGCTGGATCTCACAATAACGGACTGGATTTTTAATGGTTTTTTTAGCTCGATCTAAGGTAAGTGGCTAACGCTAGCAACTTTATGTAAGAGTGATTTATTCATAATCAGTGCTCAACAGTGCGATAAACCAGCGCTTCAATCTGCTTCATTCAGTCGTGTTGTGTCCAGTTCAAGATCTGTCGCCGCGCTGTGGTTTTTCCGACTATCACGATGCATCATGGTCTATATTGACCGATCTAGTGCCCACAGATACCCACTACTTTTCAAGGTGCATTGTGGGGAATTGTGAGTGCACTATTTTCTCAGCAACTGGACATTCGCACTAAATATGGCCTGCCCCTAAATAGTGCCCTTACTAGGGAATAGTGAGGACATTCAGACACAGCCTAAATTTGCAATATTGCCATAAGTCATTGAAACGTGAAATACACAAAATCACTACTTAAAATGGCACGATTCCCAAGATAAAGTTTAACCCATGTTTATGTACCTCCAGCAGAGGGTCACATTCTCAGCTGATGCTCTTACCCCCTACAGAGTTCAGTTGGACAAGGGGGGAATTTTTCTGTTGGGAAGGCATCAAAACTGTCACTGGTAAATCATTAAAAAACAGTGACAGCTTTGAATGAATCATTACACAAATTGTGTAACACCATTTTTATTCTGACCAGGCAATTATAAACATGATAACACTCCTCTCTGAGATGAGAGTAGGTCTAGAACAATCTTAGTTAAATAGATATTGTAATTCAGTAAAGCCTTTTTCTGGTCTATGTCACGTGACCCTGGTCTACACCCATTCAAAACCTTTTATAGTTTTATGGAAGGCGTCAGGTTTCTCTATCTTTTCTCTTTCTCGCTGCCTCTATCGCTCCCTCTCTCTCTGACTATCTCTCTCTCGCTGTCTCGCTCTGTCTTTTTCTTCTGTCCCTTTCTCTCACACTCTCTGCTCTCTCTCTCTCTGGCGGCGGTAGATCGATTCCCATTTCCCTCTCCACATGGGCCTATGTTGACTTTTATTACTTTTAAAGCTTACAATGGAACCTCTGCAGAACCTGACAATTTAAAAGTGACCAAAACCTAAGTATGAAGCTATGAGTTTGACTGTGGTCGGTGCAGTCTGTAATATTCTATAATATGTTTTTTGGCAGACAGCAAATTCTCAGGGCCCCACCAGTCACTAGGGGGCACCCAAAAGTCCATTTCCTAGCTTTACTTCAGTACAGTATATTCGTAGCCAGCGAAACCAAAGATCATACACAGTTTTACAATATTTTACAAAGGCGAATGGTCTGGAACTGTGTGCTGCTTCCATAATTTCCAATGGGCGTGATTGTCAGGTGGATCAAAGAAATGCATAATCTGTTTGTGTCAAAACAAACATGGCGGCTTACGAGTAAAAAGGTTAAAAATGTCTATGGTCTGATTCCATCCTGCTTCCAAACCTCTTCCCCAGACACTTATATTGGCAGATATTATAGGAGTTTAAGAAGACTGTACCTTGCACCCAAATTGTCCCTCTTCATACCTCATTCAGTATTAATGGATTGACCAAACCACTGTCCTGACCCTTCGACCCCTAGTTTCCATTCTAGGGCTGCGTCCAAATCACAACTTTTTCCACGTGAGGCCGCTTCCAAAATCTCGTGCGTTCTAGTTCCTACCCTTTCCTGCGGCTGTTTTTTGTAGATTTTTTCAGAATTGTCTGTCATGTCTTGCTGAATGACAATCCTCTCTTCCTTTGTCTCTTTTTCTATTCTCTCGCTCCCATCTTTTTTCCTCTCCGTCCCTCTCCTCTCATCTCCCTGATCCTCCACTGATGCTTCCACGGTGACACAGTGTCTAACCCTGCTACTGTCGTTTGAACTTAAAATCGGGGCTTTCCTTCTGAAATCCGTCCATCTGTCCTGGCTTTTGAACGTACAGCAGGATCCTATTTAGAAATGCATTTTGGCACAGCGTTTCATTTGACCATCTCATTGTTTTGTTTCCTCCAGCTATTTAGTGTGTAAAGTGTTTAACTAAAGGGACAGTGTGTGCCATCTGAGTGCACCGATATGGATTTTACTTTCGTTAAACAGAAGACTGGAGTTTTGGGATTTTTGGATTAAAGTGTAAATTCAACAAAGCAGAGCGTATTTCCTCCATTTCAACACACTCTCTCGCTTCCTGCCAGTTGAAATGCCTCATTTATACCAACTCCGGCACATGCATTCCAACTAACCCTTTACATAGAGCACCTGCGTCAGGGATGTGTCTGGTAATTAATAGAGGGCTTTTAAATTACAAAATCTAATATACATCTGCAAATCAAGTGTTGGCCTTTCATTTGGCCGGTGTTGATGTCCAACTGTTTTTCATCTGCCAGAAACAAGGAAATGAAAGGTTCCATGTTGATATACCGTAGTAAAGTGCCATTAAAAACAGATCTGTTTTTATCTTTTGCTTACACACTAAATTTTCAGTGGTTAATTTAACACTTAAAAGGGTAAAAAGTTACCCTATTTCTGAGTGTATATGGTCCTTATCTGTACAGAGTAACATTTACTCTAGCTTCAGAGTAAAAATATTCAGTGTCAGTTTTACTCTTTTAGAGTAAGCTGATGACACTGAGCATTGTTTTCAGAATTTGACACTAGAGGTTTATTTGTCTACACAGAGTCAAAAGTACGAAAAGTAGAGTTCATTATTTATTCTGTTGCACTGCTAATAATGACACTTATCAGCGTGATGTTAATAATATGTACAACACTATATAGAGTTACAAACTCTTTTTGAGGGTCAGATCTAATCGTCATATTTGCAAGAATTCAATTGACTCCTTTTACAGTGCAAATTACAATTCGCTACTAAATAAATAAATAAACCACAATTTGCAAATATAAATGTCATTCACTGATGTTAAAATTATTATTTGAATATCAAGTGGCTTGTACTCGCTGTTAACACTGGAAACTTTGTCTGCCGTCGGATTTTAAAAGCTGCAACATCCAGGAAAAATGAACTCCTTGCGTATATTTGCCTCAGAGATGTAAAATATGAAATACTTGCATTCTTATTATGAGTGGTGTCACCTCGCCATAGATCTAACCTGTAACTTGGCTTGCTGGTGTGACCGGTTTGTCTCCACGGAGATAGATATGTTTAATGGCATACAGTGGAACATTCCAGGCAAAGCAATAACATCTCCATGGAGACAAGCAGGTTGCTGACACTGTTCTTTACTTTCACTTTGCGGTGCTTTGAACATCACTAATGCCCAACCTTCTTAGCTGATGCCACATGTAAATACTTTAAAAATTGTAAGACAGCAGGGGAATCGTGCCTTGCTTTAAATGAACTGTGGGAATAGACAGAGTGACATAAAATACCAAATTTGCACAACTATTAGCTGTGCGGTGCTACCAGAAAGAAGCTAACAGATACAGTAAATACGCTGAATGCACCACAGAAGCCGTTAAGCACTGAAATTATGAGAGGAGAATAACCCATTAAACAGAAAAGCAGATGTTGCAGACATGTTATGCTTGGACTGTTTCTAACCAGTATTAAATAATGGGAAAATGCGTGTCCAAATTGGTTAGTGATATTTCCTAGTCCGACAGCGATAAAGCCAGAACACTGTCTCTTATATGGATTCCTAGAAATTCAAACTACCTGCATGGAATCATAATAGTAATGATAGGCTTTGAGCTCAACTGCCTGCGACTACTTTGTTCCCAATTTTTTTTTTTTTTTTTCCCTGTCTTCTATCAGCAGAATTCCTCAAGGACAACTATAAACATTCTCTGTGTGGGAGAACATCTTAAAATAGAAAAAAAAAAACTTTATTTGATAGTTTTATTTTGCCTGCAGAAACAATGGCCCTGAACAAGATAGCGAGAAATTAACTCCAGATGCTCATTGAATAGCATTCGAGAAGCCATTTTAATCACCTTGTCTGGTTATTGTTGTCAGTCAAAACATCAGGCCACATAAGGCTACTACAGTCAACATATTATGGTACGTAGGGCTGATATTTAGAAAAAAATATCTAAACGACAAGCATTGAGATTACATTTGCGATTTTAATAATGGGATTCTGTTCAAGTTCAAATTTAAACACGTCCTGAAGAATTGACAAAAAGACTGAAATATGACCTGACAAACTGATGCAAGAATTTCTGAATATGTTTGTACAGATCTAAACCTACAGGTAACGTCACACTCACTTAGTCCACATCTTTATACAGTGCCATATAAACTACAAGGTTAGCAGTTTTTATGCAGAATAGGACAAGATATTTTGTTGTTTGTGGAAGAAATTCTGGTTCTTCCAAAACTGCAGCCTTTGCAATTTGCTAATTGTGCCCATTCAAATAGCGATTTTGATTCAATTGCAATTAATATTTTAGCTCTAGTGCCAAGTGGATCATTCTATCTCTACTATCCACCAGTGATCTCGTAGTTTTTGTTATTCATGTTTGCATGTTCTCCTCGTGTCTGCTTGTGGTTCCTTTGGGTGCTCCAGTTTCTGCCATCAGTGTAAAACAAGAACATTGGGCTAATCCTCCTGGCCAAGATCAAAATTTAAAGGGATGGTATAGGTTAGGCTATGTAAGATTTTGATTTTGAATTTCAGAAACATGACCTATCTGTGTCCCCAGATACAAGGTAGACATGTTCAAAAAAAAAAATCAAACGTTGCTTTTTTCTGAGAACAATAGTAATGCTGATTCATTCTTAATTACAAAAACACAGGACATGTTGGCCAAGTTGTGTAAATTATAATTTGGTGTTTTGGTTCTCATGACTGTTATCCAGTCAGAAAGCAGAATGAGCCTGGTAATACTATTTTTGAGTGACTGTATTCTGGTATTAAAATATAATGCAACTATTCAAAATACACGCTGACTGGCCCATAATATCAGAATATGTTATAAATTAAAATGAAAGAACATATATTATGCATTCTTGTGGCTTTAATTCTCCTTTAAACAGCTTTTGGTCACTTTGGGATAAGTATTTCACATTTTTCAACTTAAAATATTGTCTGCATATGGAAACTGTCAACTCCATTTAGGTGTCAGAGCTCCCTCTGCTGTCAGCAACAGTAATTAACAGATAGTAAACAAATGAAGTCAGTATCCTCTGTGAATGCTTGAAAAGTTAAAAAACTGTGTTGGTGAAGTCCGGAGTTTTATGTGTGACGCAACAATCCGGGCAAAATGCAAACAGCATTTTTGAGTGCTCAGGAAAGGCAACTTTGGATTAAGTGGATTAATGAAAAAAGTGTGAATGAAACAAAATACAACTCCAGGTATGTTTTTGACAAGGGAACAACAGTATAACATGGTCAAAAGTTTTACAGTCAGTTTAGTAGAATACTGTATGTGTTCTTTAATGCTCTTTAAGTATTTGGTATTCTGTAACTTTTGATTTTTAAAGTATCCTTCCCAACACTGGCTGCACGTCAACCATCTTTGTAGACAATTCCTTCTACAATTCTTGTAAAAAAGTTATTACTCTTACTCTACTCTCTGTATCTGTTAAAATATCTTTTCTTTACAATACTCTTATTACAAATAAATCAATCAAGCTGTCAACCCCACCAAACACTAGCTATCCCAATATGTTCAAGTGCTTTGGCATCCATCTTTCCTCTGTTGTCCACCAGAATTTAACAATTCCTCCCCTGTAAATTTTTCTCCCAAATTTCCGATCAAAATCCACAGAGGAGGTCTTGCTTCCTGGATTAATTCAAATCCCATTCGTGGGTAAGAATGTATTTCCTGTCTACAAATGTGCTTATTCAGCCATTTTGTAAACACATAAATAAATGCATTCAAAGTCCGATCCAGCGTCCTGTCTCCTGGCGTTATCTTCGTGGTGATATTTGAAATGAACTGGCTCAGTCTCATTTGAATGTGGTGAAGTAGCAATTTTATTGGCCCGGAGGTGGTTTACGAGCTGACATGTTTAAATATTACGCCAACTGACACAGAAGAAGCACTTTATCACTTCGGATTTCCTACCTCCCACCAAGTAGCTATGGAGAGTACTTGATTTAGTTGGATGTAAAATTTGACTATGTATTTTGCTGCAGATGGGCTAGTTAAATGTACCCTTTGTAACTATCGGAGGTGGGTCTGACTACCTGCTTGTCTCCATGGATTATTATTATTACTGCTTTGCGTAAAATGTATTTAAAGAGGAGGTATTATTCAAAATGGACTTTTTGGAGCTATCATGTTATAACATTCCCTCATCAAACACATGCATATTTCAGTAATCTCTCCCAGGCCTGTTCAAATCCTCCTTACAGTTAACAGTACGAGCCTGTACAAGGATCAGCCCGCAAGCCTACGCAACAGTTTTTTTTGTAAATATACAAGCGCATTATACAAAACAATACACTTCAACTCCACAAACCGGATGTGATGTGCAGTAGCTTCATTAGAGGGATGCACGCTGATTGTGGAGAGCATGGAGAGCAAAGAGAGGGGGGGACTCGGAGCATCAAAAAACGTAACTTAAACTAATTGCACATTTTAGTATGTTGTTTTTGCCGGGCCAAATGAGATAAAAGCACATGACGGAGGTTGGCAGTCAGCTGATAAAACGAGTAGCCCGAGATGTAAGTTAGCACTGCTGCAGACATGGCGTGTACACCAGAAACACTGCACCTTTTGTCAGCTGTTTAAGTTACATTTCATTACAATTACATTATAAGATTAACATTAGCAGTAAAATACAATAAAATGCTACCATGTCCAATACGTTATGTTTCCTACAGCTCATACAAATCATTATGTGTACGTTTTTACAGTGAATACAGAATGGTACAAATGAACTAGATTGATGTGGACACACTTGATTATCTAAAATGTGCTTTTTCAAATTTCTAGTAAAATTATTAAGATCTACAGACAGTTTCAGACTGTGTGGAGCTGATTCCACTGTCTGAGGGTTTGAATAGAATACAATAAAATGCTACCATGTCCAATATGTTATGTTTCCTACAGCACAAATCATTATGTGTAAGTTTTTACAGTGAATACAGAATGGTACAAATGAACTAGATTGATGTGGACACACTTGATTATCTAAAATGTGCTTTTTCAAATTTCTAGTAAAATTATTAAGATCTACAGACAGTTTCAGACTGTGTGGAGCTGATTCCACTGTCTGAGGGTTTGAATAGAAAAGGCTGCCTGAGCAAAGGCCGAGGAACTTTTTGGAACTGTGCAATTTCGGTTTAATACATTTTTCAATGGAGGAGTATATAATAATATAATCAATCCCCCGCTTGGACAATGTGTGGCGCTACTGAGGGCAAGTCAATAAATTTGCTAGTGGAACGTGAACGGGTGACCAAAAGTGTGTGTTTGAGGCCTACTGCAGTTCGCTCAGCACTGACACAAGCTGAGACAGTGGAAATATGCCTTTTGATTTTTGATTTATTTTTTTTATTTCATCTCTTACACAAGGACAATGATCCATTTACCAGAAGGTTCGTGGTTTGAATCTCAACATTGTTTAATTGTGTAAGACACTTCACGCACTTGACCTGCATGTATGGATTCTTATTTTGACGAGCATAGAGGCTGGTTTTATTGACCAAAATTTGAACCATGAAACGTTTGAAAGACTAAATTACGTGCTTGGAGTAATTTTATAGTAACCTCTTCTCCTGTGAGTATATTCTGCCCATTGGAGCATCACTTTGGGTTCACTCAACTTTCCAAAGCAGTCTGGAAAATGTGTAAAGGGCCAGAGCCAGACCTGCTAAACCACTTACTGTCTCTGCATTCAGTTTACAGTGGTCCAAAACTCCAGGCAATAAAAGCTACCTGCTGAGTAATGCATCTCTACTGCTATATTTTAGCCATGATCAAAAGTGTAGATTTTAATTTATAATCCAGTGAGAGGATAAATAAATATCAGTGTTAATGGTGATACCAACCAATATGCATGACTTATTAGTATTGTTAAAATTCCTCCAAAATATTTAAAGTTGTCCTAGTCTCTGTGTGACCATATGTCATTCCCAGTTTGTTCTCAGTGCATCAGGTTTGTCTTTTTAAACAAACTAGTGAGTTACCATGGAAATAGAAGAGCGATGAAGCGCAAAGACTGTAGAGGCTTTTTCCATTGGTTTGCTTTGGAATGGAGCCTTTCCACTGTATTACACAGCACAAAGAGATGATAACAAAGGATAAAAAGAGAATGCAGACTTGGGTGAAAACAAGATGACAAAAAGCAGATATAAACTCAAAAGATGTATTTCTCACCAAACGCTGTCTTGATCTTGTTTTAAACTGCTGTATTTCCAGTGATGGCAACTTACAGTTGAAACCAGAACTTTACATAAGCTAAATAAAAAGACACATACACTTTTATTTTTCACAGTTTGACATGAAATCAGACTAAACTTTTCCTGCTTTAGGTCAATTAGGATTACGAAAATTATTTCCATTTGCAAAATGGCAGAATAATGAGAGAAAGATTTTTAGACAAATTTTCATTACTTTCTTCAAAGTCAGATGTTTACATACATTTCATTAGTATTTGGTACTATTGCCCCGTATTTCACACTTGGGATGGTGTTCTCAGGTTTGCAAGTTTCCCCCTTTTTCCTCCAAACGTAACAATGCTCATTATGGCCAAACAGTTCAATTTTAGTTTCGTCAGACCACAGGACATGTCTCCATAAATGAAGGTCTTTGTCCCTTTGTGCATTTGAAAACTGTAATCTGACTTTTTAATGTTTCTTTTGGAGTAATGGCTTCTTCCTGCAGAGTGACTTTTCAACCCATGTTGGTACAGGACTCGTTTCACTGTGGATAATGACATGTTCATCTCTGGGACACAGAACCCGTCTCCTTCCTGAGCTGTATGATGGCTGGACATTCCCATGGTGTTTATACTTCCGTATAATTGTTTGAACAGATGAACGTGGCACCTTCAGGCATCTGGAAATTGCACCCAAGGATGAACCAGACTTGTGCAAGTCCACAATTCTCTTCCTGATATTTTAGGAGATTTCTTTTGACTTTCCCATGATGTTACACAAAGAAGCAGTGTGTTTCAGGTGTGCTTCAAATACATCCACAGATGTGTCTCTAATTATCTCAGATGTTTTCAATAAACCGATCAGAAGCTTCCAAAGGCATGACATCATCATTTGGGTTCTCCAAATTGTTTAAATGCATAGTAATCTTGCTTTATGTAAACTTCTGACTTTGAAGAAAGTAATGGAAAAATGTGTAAAAAAAATCCTCCTCTCATTATTCTGGTATTTAGCAAATAGAAATAATTTTGTTAATCCTAACTGAACTAAAACAGGAAAGGTTTGGTCTGATTTCATGTCA
This sequence comes from Periophthalmodon schlosseri, assembly GCA_000787095.1. NCBI lineage: Eukaryota > Metazoa > Chordata > Actinopteri > Gobiiformes > Gobiidae > Periophthalmodon > Periophthalmodon schlosseri. Next base: position 13,239 of record JACM01072280.1, read on the forward strand.
GACACTGAGAAAAAAAAGTGTATGTGTCTTTTTATATAGTGTATGTAAACTTCTGGTTTTGACTGTATATGTGGAGCCCACATGCTGCTCAAAACAAAGCTAGTTCACTTTAGCAACAGGTGCTTCCTTTTTAACAGTGCTCAGCACTTGCTACAAAATCGAACATATGACATTTCCAGTGCGTAATGCATCTAGCATTAGCCAAACCCAATGCATTACATAAAGAAACACTGAAACAGTGCGTAGAGGCTCAGAGAAGTGTAATAAATGCAAAAAAAAACTGACAATAAACTGGAAGTAATTTTGTATTTACTCCAGCTTTAGCTTTAGCCACATCTCACAGAGCCACAAACTTGGACTTGGACCTTTTATGAATCACATGAGATTGGCCTTTTGTTTAAGAAATCATTAGTCATGTTTGCGTGAGGTCAGTTGCTCATGTTGCAGATCCCTGACTTTGGACCCAGAGCCGGGACCGGAGCACAGAAACACACGTTTTAAGCGTCTGTCCTCAGATGTAAAGGCGTTTACATCAGCATTTGATGTGATTTTAATGCTACGATCAGATGTAGCGTTGCACATTCATAGTAAACAATATGAATTATTATATATCCCAGATACATACATCTTGTAATTATTTTTATGTAGAAGAGAAAATGTATATGTGAAATGTATTAAGAATTTACTCAAATTTGTGAATCTTGCCATATTTGTGTGTATTTATATATTTTTTCAGACCACGTCTGATCCAATGCTTTGGACAGGTTTTCAGATGGTTTCTCTACACAGAATGATGGGCGGTGTAATATTTTTTAAAGATTTGTGAGTTGGTTTTTGAGGCAGTTCAGATGGAGATGTGTGGACCTCTGGGGAAGGCATGGGCTCTGAAAAGCATTAGTTTTCTCTGAGAGGTGATGGATGACTGGAAGAGACAAGACAGCACAGGGAACAGTGTCAAGTTTAAGATACAGAGAGATCAAGTGAATGTCAAATGTACTATGCAGGTTTGACATCTGTGAACTCATTACTTAAGTCTGCACCGGTGTCTTGTACATATAAATACAAAGTGAAGTGTCTTACCAAAGGCACAACATGAGTTTGCATTGTCGGTAGCAGGATTGTAGATAATGTGTCTCAATACAGGAGTTTAAAGGATGGCCAAAATGTACATGTCTTGAATGGTAGGTGTGCTAGGCAAAATCAGAAGGAATAAAAAGCCAAGAATTTGTAATATCAAACAGAGTATTTAATGCATCAGACAGATAGTGAGAGGTATTTCACATGACGGTGCTGTAGGCTGCTTGATTTTTACTGCCCTAAAAATGTGACAAACTGAACAAGTTCATTTTAAAAGTTATTCTTCACTCCTAATGCATTTTGAGCATCCTAATGAGTTTAGAAGCATGTTTCACAACTTTCAGAGTTCATTTTAAAAGTTATTCTTCAATCCTAATGAGTTTATAAGCATGTTTCACAGCTTTCAGAGGCCATTTTGCCTCTGAAACTAGTAAACTAGCTAACAGTGCACTTCCTGGTTTTTGGACAGTGAAAAAGCCTTTATAATTAGTTGCAGTCAGCACACAGGGGTCTCATTTTGACCCTAAGAACTGCTTTTACAATATAGTAGTAAATAGTACTGGCATAGTCTCTTTAACCAAGAATAAGACAAACAAATGTATTTATTACACTTTTTTTTGTTAGAATCTTAATACATACAGTATTTGATTGAAGTGGATTATTATATTAGTAAAATCTAATCTGTAAAATAGAGTTAACCTTAGTACAGGCTGAGAGGCTAACTGTATAGGACGTTAAACCACTGCTGCCCCCTCCCTCTGGTGGTCAGTACCCTTATCTGCAGCTGTCTCCTCCATAAAGACCCCTCTATGATCTGTTTTTTATTTCATCACTAATGCAGGTGAAAATACGCCTCTGCCTTTCCATCTTAAAAACCAGCTTTCTACGTGCTCCTGGCTGTTTGCTGAAGGGGGGTCTGCGGCGTGGTGGGACGGTCTTGGCCTGCTAACCCCTGTCCCTGTACCCCTCCTCTAAAGTCATCGCTTATGCATGTAGAGCTGACCTGAGTTGTGGTTGTATTTTGGCTACCACTCCCTCTCAGCTAATACTATGCTCCCTGACAGCCAATCCTTCATCAGCCCTGGCCCACAGATGCTTGTACAAACAAGGACCTCCACAGACCAACAGTTTGTCTACTGACCGTTACAGGAAAAGTATTATGGCCTCTGCTATCTGTTTAAACTTCTTTAACCTTTTTAACTTTTGTATTAATTCACTCCTTTCAAATATTTTAACTATAACTTTTTTGTTTAAGGCAAGGCAAGGCAAGGCAAGTTTATTTGTATAGCACAATTCGTACACAAGATAATTCAAAGTGCTTTACAGAATAAGAAAGACACTAAAATCACGATACTACAAATCAAAACATAAATGATCATCATAAAATTAAAATTAAAGGAGAAAAGTGCAGAATAAAAACCTTTCAGTCATTTGTACAGCTAAACGGAACCATTTTGAGACTGGATTTATTGTCAAAGTAGAGGCCTGTCTCACATCTTCAGGAAGACTGTTCCAGGTTTTAGCTGCATAAAACTGAAACGCTGATTCCCCATGTTTAGTCCTGACTCTGGGCACCAGCAGGAGGCCGGTCCCTGAAGTCCTCAGAGTGTGAGATGGTTCATATGGAACTAACATTTGGGAGATATACTTTGGTGCTAGTCCATGGAGAGACTTGTACAAGCAGAGCTGCTTTAAAGTCTATTCTCTGAGCCACAGGAGCCAGTGCAGAGACCTGAGCACAGGACTTATGTGCTCGTACTTCCTGGTTCTAGTCAGGACCCGAGCAGCAGCGTTCTGAATGTACTGCAGCTGTCTTAACGCTCGTTTGGAGAGGCCAGTGAGCAGGACGTTACAGTAGTCTAACCTACTGGAGACAAATGCATGGATAAGTCTCTCCAAGTCTGGTTTTGACAGTAAACCTTTGATTTTTGCAATGTTTTTTAGATGGTAAAAAGCTGCAGATGTTATTGATTTGATGTGGCTGTTAAAGTTCAAGTCTGAGTCCATTATTACCCCTAGATTTCTAGCCTGATTTGTAGGTTTTAGAGAGAGAGATTGCCCCTAATTTCTAGCCTGATTTGTAGGTTTTAGAGAGAGAGCCTGGATGTGACTACTGACACTTTCTCTGAGTTTCTGTGGGCCAAAGACTATGACTTCAGTCTTGTCTGAGTTTAGCTGGAGAAAGTTGTTTTGCATCCACCCACTGACCTGTTGGTGCAGTGACAGAGTGAATCCACTGGTC
>KN469263.1:891-24587 GCA_000787095.1 Periophthalmodon schlosseri
AGCAGCCAGCACAGCAGCCTGACTCTGGTGATGCTCCAGGGCAGGCCTGGGCAGAAGTCCTTCTCTGCCTACAGAGCAGAATGAGAAGTCAAATTAAATAAGGATACATAAAAAAATACATTCCACAGCCCATACACATCTCTAGGTTTGAACCATACCTGAACCATCTACTGCTGCGATCTGATTGGCTAAAGGCTGAGCTTTCGATAGCTCCACAGCCAGTTGTCGGCCTTTGTAGAGGCTCCCATTCAGAGCCTCAATTGCTGCAAGGGCTTCGTCTCTCCTCTCCATGTGCACAAATGCATAGCCAACATTGGAACATAAGCGTGCTGTAGAAAACCCCATCTGTTAGACAAATCTACTTTTTCATGAGGGTTAAGAGGTATACCATCTTAATTCCAACTGACCTTTGACTTTATCACAGTCCAACACTTTTCCGTAGGAGGAGAACAGTGAATGTAGGTCATCTGCAGAACACGTTGCGCTGAGGTTTCCAACAAACACTTTAATGGAGTTTGGAGGGCGCGCTCGTGACTCCTCAACCACCAGGGGCCTACCTCTGTACTCTTTGCCATCGAGATTCCTTATGGCCCTATGAAAATAAACAACATGTAGCATTTGAGATAAAAAACACAGACACAATAAAATAATTTTAATTGTAACAGTCACCTACCTGTCCGCTGCTCCCTCTCCCTTTAGAGTTACAAAGGCATATTGTCTAAGCAGTGAGCAGGTGTTTATTTCTCCAAAGGGTGCAAAGAGTTTGTTCAGTTCGTCTTCTGTAGCGTCTGCAGGAAGATTCCCCACGAAAAGCTTTATGTTGTCACTCATCTCTGTTTCAACCTGGCATCTGGAAAAAGACAAAGACTGTATTTCAATATCTCTAACTTAACAGTTAAGCAATGACTGAGGACAAAGTAATAATATGGTAATAACTACTTCCTAGTTTCCCAAGGTAACTGTGAATGTTTAAACCATAAATAAATGTCATAAGTTAAATTGCATAAACATGAGTACGCACTGACGCTAGCCTGTTCGAGCTAACCTAATGTGGCTCCGTGTAATGAGGCCTAGCTGCTGACGTGTACACATCACGGACTTGGATTTGTATTAAAGTGTAATGACTGTGGAAATACAGTTATTACAACTTACTGGACTAGTCGCAAACGGCTAACCCGGGTGACTCTGGACGAGACTAATCTGGAAGGCCGTTAACGCTTTAGCTGACGTTAGCCCAATTCTTTAGCTCGTTGCTAACGCAATTTAAACGCGCTACATAGAGGGTTATTCAACATGAGATGGTGGTAACTAAAGTATCAAACTAATAATTAATTACCCGGTTCCTCCGTGTTCAGATGCGGTGGATTTTAAAAGCGTAACAAGAAAACAAAACTAAAGCGCGCTGTCGTTTCTTACCAAAGGCGAACAGAGCTGAGTTCAAACGCCACATCCGTTTCCGGTTTGAATCAGTCGTTTCTTCCCCAACAGAGGGCGCTGTTTACTACAATAGCTCGCACTTGAGGGGCAACTATAACGCATCCCCAAACAGGAATGGATAGGGTCCATGCTGCTGAACATAATCATTTTATCCAATTCTAGACGCTTTTTACTAGTTTTGCATATAGTTAGGCTCAATATTAGCGGTGGCATGAGGCAACAGCCTACCTGAACTCTGTAGAAGATGGTAGTCATATTTCTCCAAAATGACACCCCAATATCATGTGTTCCGGCCCATAGGCATAGCCAGAAGATTTGTGTCACCTCGCGCATTCTTCAAAGCAGGAGGAGGTAGAGCTGCCGGGCAAGGTCCTCTACGCAACAGGACCGATCTGCTCCTTTATGCAAGAAAGACCGGATGAGTTCATAACATTTTAAGAAAGAGTGGCCTTGGTCTCTATCCACAAGAGGGCAGTGTGTGTGCCCGTGCGCGTGCGTGTGTGCATGCTGGACAAAATCTACACACTAACATCATGGGAACGTGCCTCCCATATGGGACAAATAGAGATTACCAAAAGATTTCTGTACTTGTCCTTATTTAGACTATATGACCAATTAATTATTGTTTAATTGTCCAGTTTAATTGTAATAGGCCTATTTTGCGTAAAGGTGTAAGAGTGTTTGCTTATAACTTGTAAACTTGTCAGTGTTATGCATTCATTTATTTTTTGTAGAGCTATGTGATGACTGAAAGTCATGCGAGTGCCTTAAGTACAAGTATGCATGATACAGGCCTGCCTATTGTAGACTATGCAAAGTGAAAGACTACTAAGACAGTCTAATACAAAAATACAAATCCTGATATTTTCGTGCTATCGCCTGAAGAGTGACACCGCCCTCTGGTGACCACTTTATGCATTCTTTTCCTCCGTCAGGGCGGCCCCAGGCAGGGGGCGGTGCTACAGGTGAGGTCAGGTGGGAAGACGGGCGGAGTCAGAGAGAAACACGGAGGCACTTGTCTTCTACGCACGTCATGACAGGCCAACAGTGCAAAAACAGCCACATTTATGCTGTTTGAAGTTTATTGAAAAAGCACAAGCCTAAGTGAAGAGGAACGGGGAAATGCAAAAGGTAGGGCAAGTAGTTTTCTTTTCTAAAAACTCTAGCATTCTTCTAATAATGCGGCGTTAAACGTGCAAGTTCTAAAGGAATGTGTGTGCTGTTGCTTCAGATTTTGCAGTTGATGGACCGACATCTACTTTTGATTTTCAGAGATAATTAGTCGCACCTACTGTGCTCAACATCTACATTTGTTTGTTGATGTTACCATAAGAATATTCCACGTTTTCATTTTAGGACGGTCTTAGCTACTGCGCTTCACCAAGTCCGGACTTGCTGTCTCGATCCAGGCAGATTTATTACGCAGGTGTGAAGGGAGTGTGTTAAACTGTAGAGGTTATGATTGGGAGCCACCAGGACAGGTAATTACCGCTTCAGACGTGCTCAAACTGCGGGAGGGCCGATCAGAGAAGGACAGTAATTATCTATATCCCTGTGTGTGCAGATGGCAGAGCAAGAGGAACCGCTGTATGACTTCCCCGAGCCTTCCCAGACCTCGAAGTTCAAAGGGCATCAGAGGAGCCGCGGGTCCCTGAGGAGCATCAGTGTGCTGGACCGGCTCCTCCTCACTGTCCCCGTGTGGCTTCAGCTGTCAATCAACCCGGCCACGGCTCTGCACATTCTGCAGCGAGAGCCTCCAGGGGTCAGACACATGCACATCACAATAGCCTGTAGCAGTGATTTTACACCACCTAAGATGAGATTTATAAGAAAAATGACCCAAAGAAGGACCAAAAATGGATATATTGAGTGTAAATAACCATATATTAGAACTGTCTGTAGAGGATCTGTATGTACCATCAGGGTGAGATCTGTACCGTGCCACAGTTTGAGAACCACTGACCATGAGTTTCAGATTATACATTTTAAGAGTACTCAAAATGGTGCTAAACAGGAAGCAGAAACCCACGAATAGTTAATAAACCAGTTAGTCCTATTTAATTAATTTACTGCCCACACATAACTTTTCCTACTGACCTTGTAATAATAACTGCTTAATAATTTTGATCCAATGGCAAAAACCAAAAGACTATCTGAACAAAAGTTAATCCTCCACTAAATAGTTTGGTGTCCCTGCCTTTGCCTTGGGCACATTTGTGACTTAATACAGTAACTGCTAGTAAGTTATAGTCAAGCTTCTGCATACACCTACTTGTGCCTATATTCTTGCTTCCTCTATGGGCTTTGAAATACTTATTTGATTATTGAATAAACTAAATGAAGATAAAATCATTGGCTAATCCATGAATATTATAATCTTTTAGACATTTCTGATTCGAAATTCTCGCACATCCCAGAAGAAAGTGCTGTGTATGCGTTTGGCTGACAACAGTGAACCGTCTTTTGTTCAGCAGTTTGATATTCAGGAGGAACACTCAAGTAAGTTTTCCAAATCTCCAATTTATCAGGTAATACATTTAGCATTGTTAAATTGCCAAACTTATTTTCTGAAATGTTGAATATTTTAGCCTTCTCCCTGGTGACCTCAGCCATCAGTTTCCCAGATCTTCCAAGACTTATTTCTTTTTACTGTGTCAGCAGGTAACACAATCATTTTCTAATTAAATGCTGAACTCAACACTGCTTAGTTGTTCATCTTAAAAGTTTGTTGTTTCTTGCAGAGATGTGCTGCCTTTTCCACTGGAGCTCCCAGAAGCCATAGCAAGAGCAACGTCCCACAAAGAACTGGAGTCCATCTCACACATGGGAATAGGTCAGTAATCACAACATGGTTGACCAATCATTCCAAAAACTTTCATTTTTTTTATACATGGTTTACCAGAGATGAGTGTGAATGTGAAGAATCTGCAGGTGAAAAAAGGCAAAGATACATTCAGCTGTGGTTTTCTTTGAGAGTGAATTGCAATCAAAACGACAAAGCCAGATCATGTTGGATGTTTTGGAGGAAAAGCACATGCCATACTGACATGGTTTAAATGTGCACAGAGAAGGGAGAATTTGTTTGAACAATGTTGCCGTTAGAGATACAAACTACCAGGTTCAGGTCTTCTACATTTCAATGCAGCAAACTGCTGTCGAGTCCTTGATCAAGACAGTTCACCCACCTTGAGTATGAATGTGGTGTTTGTGAGGGATTGGTGTTTGTTAGCGCAGACTGGTAGCCACATCTGCCAGCTCAGGGCAACTATGGCTACAGAAGTCTGGTATTCCTCCAGACCTCTTTATCTAAGGTAATTATTAGTATGTTGTGTGAGAGGAATTGATGCTTAAACATTTAATGCTGAAGCATAATTTTTCCATCAGAATTTTTTTATTATTTCGAACAGAATTCTGGAATTCTCACTTGAATATCCGCGGCCCACGAGAGGCTCCTAAGCCCCAGAAAGACCCAGAGACGAAACAAGACACTGCTCCCACAGCCTCACCTCCAACTCCTGAGGTCCAGCCAAAACAAGTCCGCCAAACGGACCCTGACACCCAGCCTACGACCCCACCTGAAACTCCACCGATCAAAGGAGACTCCAATACAGCTCTGTTTAAGGAGTTTTGCCCCATCAAAACTCGTAGCCCTAAAGAATTGAACTATGGATCAGGCATAGGGGCACTCTGCTTCATTAACCCACTTTTCTTACAATCCCTAAATGCATGGTCCAGGCGCCGTATGTTCAAACGCAGCCTCAAAGTTCGAGTTTCGACTGAGAGCTCAACTTTGCTGTCACCACCACTAGTTCCGCCCCCTCCACCACCGCTAATGCCAAAATCTAAGGGTCGCTGTAAAGCTAAAGATAAGGATACAAAGGCAGCTGAACCAATTAAAGATAATACCGATGATGTTGTACAAGAAAATAATCAGATATGTCAAATTAACGCAGTAGATGAGGACTATACAGAGCTTCCATCTAGGACAAGGGAAGAATTTATTGATGTTATTGAGGAAGTTTTGCCTCTACCCACTGTTATGGAGAGTCTAGTTGAAGATGCAGACTACAAACAACCATCTCCTAGGATAAATGCTTCCCATCCACTTTCACCATACCTGTCTCCAAAATTACCCAAAAAATCTACATCTCTCTCCCCTCGCAATTCTCCCAGCACAAGTCCTTCTGTGTCACCCTATCAGTCCCCATCTCCGTCTCCCAAAATGCTTTCGCCTTTACTGCCATTCACCTCTTCAATGTGTAAAAGTCCAATGGCTGAAGATCCTTATGATATACCTGTTCCATATTCAAAACCAGACCAACTGCAGATGCCTGAAGATAAGGGTGAAGTGGACAGTTTACCAGAAGGTGCGGATAAGGATGTTTTGGGAAATGAGTTGCTTCAGCAGATTAACACTGTGGCTTTAAAGGACAAAGACAGTAGTTCATTGAGCGGTCAAAAGGAGGCACAAGAGTCGCACTCAACAGTCGAACAAAACAGTGCTTCAAGTTAAAACTCAAGTCACTGACAGATGCGGCATTCACTGTGCTCCTAAAAAAAACTTGAACTTCCACATGTGTTTGAATAAACATTAAGACTCTTCGTATGGCTAATATTGTGTAATAAAATATCCAACTACAACTAACACGATTTCATTTGAAAAAGCACTGTATAGATTTAATGTAATTTTTAGAGTTGTTAACATTTTAATAAACGTATTAAACTTTGTATCAAATGACTTTATTTGTGCAGATTTAACACCACATTTAACATATGATGAGTGATTATGAAATGTTATAAATGCTTACTGATCATGTACACGTAAAAATAAGAGCATGTTTGTGTCCAAGGATCACCATCACCTTTCAAAAAGGTATAATTGGACCACTGAAAAGTTTTGACAATTTGTTGTATACTTGAGGAGCGATTGTTCAAGTGACTGTTGTTCAAATAAGTGCTGGCTTTACCTGCATCAATGTTAACCATCAAGGTTAGTCCCAAACACTGAAGGTGCTCCCTTGTGATCACATATGAATTTAAAAATTATCCATCTGTTGGCATGTGGGATTAACTGGTCAGATTTCAGTTTATATCTTGCACAAATGAAGGCTGGTGGATCAGCACCAGCAGGGGGCGTCTCTTTTGCTGAGCTCCAGAAGCTGCTCCTCCAGCTGCTCAGCGTCATCCTGAAAACGCTCCACAAATGAGGTGATGAGACCGGCCGCGCTGCCCTCGTACTCCACCAGCTCCACCTCCTCTCCTACAAACACAAAATACTCAGTTATAAAGACCTGGCGTGTTGGGTCCATGGGCAGAGGAAGAGGGCAAATGTACTACCCATCTCTGCAACATAAAATGGTGGCACAATGGAGAAATTGTCTCTTTTTGATTATATTAAGTTGATTATATTATTAGCCATATAATAATACGTTAGGTATACTCTTACATAAATTGTTATTCTGGTAACTGAATACATACCTTTGACTCTGGTGTTGGCCTGGACGAACATCTTGCGAGCCTCTTTTCGTAGCAGCACAGTTTCTCTGAGACGCATGAAGTTGTGAGGTCCGCTGTCGCTGACGGTGGAGTACTTCTCATAGAGGGCCCTTCCCCCTTCCACATCAGCTGTTGCCTTGAACACCTGGAAAATAGTCATATTGTGAATGATTTCTGTAACAACCCTCTCCATTTGTCGGTCTTGAGGCTTGCAACAGTGTCTGTAGAAGAGTATTTAGCTTAAATTTGAATGTGAATCACTGGACCTTGGGAGATTTAGGGTGATTTCAAAATTTTGATGTTTAAAAATAATTATTAGACTTCTAGCTCCATATGACAAGTGAGGGGAAAAACAGTTAGCTTCATATCCTCCTACATCCTACAAACATACATCACTTGGTAAAGAAGCGTCATGTGATGACTCTGAGGAAGGCAGAAAATCAGATAAACTCTAATGTCTGACAAAAATAATTTCTAATCTTAAAATTGAAAACAGAATGAACCTTTAAGATTTCTTTGTAAAGCAATTAAATAGCCAAGATGTGCCTCTGCCTGTAGCAAATAAGCTTTGTTTCCTCCAAAAGTGTGGAACAGTGCCATGAAACTAACATCCAGAACAAAAGAAAATGACCACTGTTTACTACTACCGTTAAGACATGCTCTACCTGCAGTTTTCGAAGAAACCTGTTGATGGCGTCCTTGCCCACAGTGTTGATTTTGCTGCGATCCAGTGTGATCACAGCATCTGGTTTTCCGTCTTGTCCGGTCACTTCTTGCAGACCCACAAACCCTTCTCCAGCCTCCAACAAAACACTCAGGATGACAAATCGCGCCTGCATGTGCGCCTAGGGGCCACAGACGACACTTATTATAAACATGAACTGACTTTTATACAAAGAAAGAGGCAGACTCTGTATAAATGACACAGTACAAATATGTAGCTGTTAAAGCCAAAAGATATAAAAAGACTTGATGCTATGTACGCTGATATGAATTAACTGTTTAAATGTCACAATGGAGTCCAACACAAGATAAAGCAACACCTTCTATGATGGAATAAAATGAGGCAAACCAGGACATGATTACATATTTTTGAACCACAAGCCAACTTCTTACTCACTCATGTTTATCATACCTGCCCCTATTGTCATACAAATAAACACTGAACAACAAAAGGCTCATGAATACAACATAAGATGCCAATGTACCTGCTGTAGTGCCTTTACAACATTTAAGGACCCCTACCAAACAGCAAACAGACTTAACAGTATACACTGACACACTCCATGATGTTACCTGTCTCCAGCTCTTGCTCTCGGGTGTGTAAAACTCCAGACCCAGCAGACCAGCTCGGACCATACTCAGCCAGTTTATGTAGATCACATCCTGCGCTTCCTGACCCTCATGACCAAAAATACTAGAATAGAGAAACGCATACAATTAAGATGGAAACCAATTAACAACATGAATTAATGTAATAATAATAATAATAATAATAAATAATAATAAGTAAAATAACCAATTACTGCAAAACTTCAAAGTTCTAAATAAAAATGGAAAGGGTCATCCAAAGTGCTTCTTTTATGTGCTTTGCTTTATAAAAATACATTGGAAGGATGAGTAGAGACGGTTTGTCATCACTGCTACAGTTAAAATTGAAACCATTGTAGAGGCCTCTTTTAGTGTCCATCACTCAAGTTTAAATGCCTTGATTAAATCACCGACACAGAATTACAGCCAATCCCAAGTGGAAAAGTGGAAACAGCCATGCAGAGACTAGACTACAAGGCATTTTTTTTTCATTACACAATGAGAAAAAAACACATCATTCTGGTTTGTACTGCAGTAATAATAATAATAACAATAGTAGTAATAGTAATAATAATAATAATCATTAAATTGTCTTTAAATGTCTGTACTCTATGGGTTTGAGGGAGTTACTGCAGCCCTATACTCCACCCAGAGCCCTGAGGTCAGCTGACCAGCTCCTGCTGCTGTGCCCAAAGCCAGGCTCAAGACCAAAGGTGACAGAGCCTTATCTATGGCAGCGCCCAGACAGATCTGACAGGCCGAGGGAGGCTGTTTCATAGCCTCCCTCAGCCTGTCAGATCCACTAGTCTTAACGCAGATCCACTAGTCTTAACGCAGTTTAAGACTAGACTGAAAACCCACCTCTTCTCCCTGGCATTTAGCTAGACAGGTATGTGAAGCACTTTGGGCAGCTGAAGTTGTAAATGTGTTACATGAATTCAATTAAATGTAATTCAACTATTAATATAAATCATATCTTAAACTCCATCTACATTATTTGTCAGTAAGTAGGCTACAGATGGTAGAGGTTATACCTGAGTACTTGTGGGTTAAGACATAAATATAGTCCAACACATTCGGCGCGGCACTCCTCGTAGGAAGAGGCGATGGTGCTGAATTTACTGTCCCATGTCTCACTGCCCCGGTACCAGCTGGACACCTACAATAAAGAAAGTGGACAGGGTCTTTCCGATGGTTTACATATTAATTAATAAGAGCATAAAGACCCAAGATACTCACTAGTTCACCAGTTTCTGGATTGATTAGTTTGCTCTGGTCAAAGTTGAATTTGCCCTCGTCGTCCTAGAAAAAAATGTATCAACGTATTTTAAAACAGCAATTATCCATAATATTTCTATATTTCTATTCTATTATTGAACCACATTATTATCATTTTGCTAGAAATGTACCTGGACAAAAAGCTTCCCACTGCCATGTCCCAGCAGCTCGTGGAGACCAACCTGCACCTCAAACGACGGCCCTTTCCATTTAATAAACAAATCCTAATATAACATACAATTGCATGTAAGTAAGGAAATTAGAATGCTTATTTTCATTAATTCAGTGTTACCTTACCTTGTCATCTTCTTTCAAGAAAGTGAGTTTTTCTTTTTTTGTGGCGTAGGCTACAGACAGGACATTTCCTAAAGACACGTTCTTAAAGCCCTCCGACTGTCGGATATCATCATCTGGAAAAATACATTTAATCCAGTTGCAATAGAGAGACAAAACAATATGCAGCACATTTGTATCTAAATAAAGTTTATTTGTGCAATAACAGTGCTCCTGTATTCCCAATATCGACACATTAAAAGTAGTACCCTAAATTTGGAATTGTGAAATTAACTGGGTGTTTTTAGTTGCAAAATATGTTATCACACTATGATGGGGTGTACCACATTAACTCATATTCTAGTATCAGTCATACGGTAATATTTGTCAGAAATTACAGAAAGTACACTGCCTGGCCAAAAAAAAGTCACCACCAAAAAAAAAAGGTCACACTGTAATATTCCGTTGTTCCGCCTTTAGCTTTGATTACGGCATTCGCTGTGGCATTGTTTCGATGCTTCTGCAGTGTCACAAGATTTATTTCCATCCAGTGTTGCGTTAATTTTTCACCAAGATCTTGCGTTGATGATGGTAGAGTCTGACGCTGTGCAAAGCCTTCTCCAGCACATCCCAAAGATTCTCAATGGGGTTAAGGTCTGGACTCTGTGGTGGCCAGTCCATGTGTGAAAATGAACCACTCTTTCACAATTTGAGCCCGATGAATCCTGGCATTGTCATCTTGGAATATGCCCGTGCCATCAGGGAAGAAAAAAATCCATTGATGGAATAACCTGGTCATTCAGTATATTCAGGTAGTAGCTGACCTCATTCTCTGAGCACATACTGTTGTTGAACCTGCAGTAATTATCCAATAGGAGGCTCGTACCTATTTGCTTAGTTAAATCCAGGTGGTGACTTTTTTTTTGGCCAGGCAGTGTATTATATTTGTAATAATACAAGTGACTAAGCCCATTATCCTTCAGGATGGATCCATCCACCCCACAAAGTTTGCAGATTTTCCCTTATCTAAATTTAACACTTCAGATCCATTGAATGAAAGAATATCATCTAAACCCCATGATACGCGAGTATCCTGTACTGTATTTTTTACCCAGGGTTTATACTCACAGTTAGGGATGTTGATGCCAGCTGGGATTCCACTCCCAGCGAAGGTGAGGACATCTAGTGAAGTGAAGTCCGGTTTGAGGAACGTGTCCTTCTCAAACTCTTTGGGCCATGGCAGCTCTGGCAGCAGCACCTCCGCTGAGCTCACTAGCCTCGCAAAACGCTCACTCATCGCTTTATTTACCACCGCTACAAAACCTATAAAGTTACAATACATTAGTTAGAAGAATAAGTCTTAAGTTACACAGATTATAAAATATGCTTGTCTCTTGCCAGTATCTTCATGCATGATAACCGTAGTATGGACATTTTATTGTAATATAATACCTTCAAATTCCCCTCTTGACCCAAAGGGATCCCTGTAGCTCTCAATGAAACCAATGTAACTAAGAAAAGAAGAAAACAAAAGTTCATTTGTGAGATTAAATGACTGATTTGGCCTCAATACAGTGAGTGTGTTATAAGAGTCACAAAGAGATATAGAACAATAAAAATATTTCTGAGTCCAAAGTACTCCTACCTCTCCACAATTGGCCCCTTGTCTTTGATCCAGTAGCGAGAGCCTTCTTTATGGGCATCGACTGAGCCCAACGTGAAGCTACGTCTGTAATTTTCAATCATCTTCTTTTGGTTTTCATTGGCAGCATGAGACTGTTTAAGTTTAAAATAAATAAATTAGTAAGGCCATTTCAATGGCATTACAAGATTAACAACAGTAGATTTTAAACTGTGTTTACCTGAGCTTGTTGGAGGTAGAAAGCAACCTTTTCCATCAGAGGAGCATAGTCCCCTCTGGTCACAGTGAAGTCTTTGTCTCCAAAACAGAAAGTGCCACAACAAGACTCACATTCTCCATTTACTGCACAATCTGTAGAGAAGTATAAATATAAAATGTATTTCTGTGGTTCACTTTTATTAGCCTGGATCAGTCATGGGTAAACTGGTGATAATAATAGGTTATTGTAAGTTGCAATGACTTGTTTGCCATAATTTAACTAAATGTAACTACAGTACTGACCTTGTTTCACAGCAGAGGCCAGGCGCACTTCATAGAAGGTTTTTCCTCCTTCTTCTTTCTTAAACAAACGGGTGTTGTATGCAGATAGTTTCTACGGCAAACACAACAACATGGATCTTAATAAAGGGTTTTAAAAAGTAACCAGTTCCCTTTATCCAAGTTTGTGCAGCTGTTTTGAATTTTTGTGAAAGGGGTCAAACATAAAACAAACATACTTTTGAGTCAAGAAACTTTTGGGCCACCTCTGCATCTTCCAGACCGCAGTTCCCAGAGAAGTAGGTAGTAATACCCTGATGGACGAAACAAACATTCTTAACAATCTGTGATAAGACTGCTGCGTTTTAGCAATAAGCCAACTTTTCTTCACTAAAACTTGCCATCTTTTGAAATATCTTTAACTCCCACCTTGTCTCCGAGCCCAAGCTGTTTCTGTTTATCATTTAATGAGTAGAGCAGACAGGAGCAGCTGTCCCACAGCATCTTCATCTCAGTGGGCTGCTCCTGAAAGGCCAGGCTCGCCCAAATCAAGGCTTTAAACTTGTCCTAGACACAAGAAATATTGGACATGGGAAATGTTTATGCAATACTGAAAGAAATGCACAATTTTACTGCAATTATGCATTAAAAATGCACATAAAGCTAAATAAGACTGTATGATTGAACTGTGTGTAGGTTTTTATCACTTGAACCATTAAAATAAATTTTGTTTAACAAATGAGTGCATGTTTTTAAGTTTCTATTTAGTTTTACCATGGGTAGATTTGGGATGAATTTGGTGTCTCCGAAGGACTTGTAGTTTCCCATATTCGCATATAGGCCAGCTGCATACACCAAAAAGGCCTGCAAAATGTAAACAGCATTTTTGTTGGCTCTTAGGGTTAATTTTATGTTCAAAATTGAAAGTAGGGAGCGTAGACAGAGCGGCGTTCACCTGGTATTCTTCAGAGCTGAGACCAACTGAAGTGGCAACCTTTTCCAACTGTGCAGGTGTTTGCTTTCTGAAAATTTTCTGCAGCAACACAAAAAGGTTTGGAGACTCTGGAGATGTCTGCAACAGCACTACAAGGCCACCATACCTAGACCAAAATAATTCATCACAAATCTGAAATAGACTAAGCAGTTTATTCGGTAAACATACCAGGCAGCTTGAGAAAGGTAATGGGCGTATTTCTTTTCTTGAGGGGAAAGCAAACGAAAGGCCTCAGCACAGTCCAGTGCCGAGATACCAATGTCATTTGGGAGGTAATACTGGGAGTCTACCATCTTTAGTCTGGAGTTTGTATTTGCCAACGAAGAACTGTGTGGACAGAAACAAAAACATTTAAGAAACATATGAATGAGTTTGGAGTTCCAGGACTTCAATTTTTGTTTCAGGTTTAGCACAAATAAATAACTCCATAATCTATACTCTGCCTGGTCCTGTAGTTACTTAAATGGGCAACTGCGGCTTGTATTTCAGTGGTAATGTACTATATGTGCACGTTTCCTACATGAATCATTAAGGAATCCACCATCCATAATGAATACTATCTTATTTAGGCTAAACCATACAAACACATGTGAATATGAACTTTGGTTACATATTTTGTTTCACTTTCTTTTCTCTCAAACATGATCACTTAGAAATCAATACATTCTGAAGCAGGTCGTATTTCTTTACTTCTAAGATGGTTGGCAGTATTAAAACTCAACCCACTTAACATTATCGTTGTCAAAACAGCTGCTACACGTCAACACTATAAGTTGGTGAAGATAGTAGCACGTTTAGGACCTTAGAAGGACAGTAGTGGGTATGTTAACATTAGCTCATACTTAGCAGCGGTGTCTGCTAGTACAATGATATGAGTACATTGTCGGAATAAGCACAAAATCAGCAAACATCGTAGCGGTAGAGAAAATGCTCAGTATAACATCAGAAAAGCATTTTATATATAGTCATAGATAAATCACGTAGAAGTAAGAAAACATTTGTAAACTACACCTACTTTTCCCCCAAAGAGCGTCAATTTGCAATCTCACGCTCACGCTACTCACTTCCTGTATTCATTCAGCGAACTACCCGCCCTTCCACCAATCAAAACTCGTACATTGTGACTGACGCCAAATGTAGCCAATCAGAAAGGAACTTTACAGGCACTTCCCACAAGCTTTCTATCTACCGGCTTCGTGTAGTGGCTTCTAAAACAAAGCTACATTGGTCTTAAAAATGTATACAACCTATTTGTGAAACAGTTAAGTTCTATAGCTACATAAGAAATTCATATAATAATCGTGTTATTACTATGGAAAAAATGTGTAATTACCACAAGGCGATGCCAGCTGACGAGGTGGCCGAGTGGTTAAGGCGATGGACTGCTAATCCATTGTGCTCTGCACGCGTGGGTTCGAATCCCATCCTCGTCGATAACCTTTTCCTCCTGAAGGAACATCTCCTGATTACCAAGCGGCTATGGCGAATTGTGGACAATAGCATAGTAACAGTCTACGAGCAATAATTCTTGACAAACACTGACTACAAATGTTTGTGCCCTGTTTGGGTCATGGATGGTTGTTGTTAAAATGCTAACTAAGAGCACTTCCAGGTCACACATGTGCTAGGAACTGGAAGCACACAAGAAAGTCATGTGACCTGACTGTGAACTTATACAGCATTTTACATGTAGGCCTATTCATTTTCCTGGTAAATACTTTTACTAAACTTAAAGGCAAGAGGTAGTTTCTAATTATTCATGTCCTTCTACAGAAGCCTTTGTTTGCAACACAAGCAATTGCAACCAAAACACACATAGGCTACACAAGTTTATACCTCCTTCAGGAACTAATCATTGAGTAATTGTACAGCTTGAGTTATTACAATTATTAGGCAGTGTTACTGCAGAACAAAGCGTGTTAACTGCCAGTGCATGTTTGTAGCTTTAATAGGCCTACATAATCATTACGCATCATTATAAAATAGTCTATATTTATATTATGTCACAGTAAAACAGTGACAACTCTTATAATATAAAGGAAAAATAGATTCTGAACAATTTATCAAATTGTTATTTTATTGAAATCTAAAAAACATGGAAAGTGAAGTATTTACAAAGGAGAGTGCGCATCAGAGAGTACAAAACTGTCTGCAATGTGTGGTTCTTATATCCAAATGGTAGCTTTTAGTGGCTGGTTCGGCAGCTCTAGTAAAACGTTAACAAACATCTGGGAAATCTGTAGAGCACCTGTGTTTGTTTATCTAAGGGTTCACGCTCGGGGTTTCCCATCGCTCTGTGCAGGGGGAGTTGTGGGCAGTATCCAACGGTGACAGTCCGAGAAGCTGAGGGACTTATCAACGGCACAGCTTGTACAGTAAACTATGCCAAGAGCAAGCATGACAACCAAAAACACACATAGAGGGACCAACAGCGCCACCAACAGCCAGCTCTTATCCTGCTTCTGTCTGCCTTGAGTTGATTCAGATGCTGCTGTACCAAAGACATCTCCAGGAGTGTCTATTTGCAAACTATCCCCCATTCCAATAACTGATGTTTCTTTGTTTCCTACTGACCCAGCCTCCTGCGTGTTAGCTTTTGGTTTACTTTCATTGTCAATTTCATTACCCGTGGCGTATTTTTGTGTCGGGGGCTGCACTGTGTCATATGATGCAGGGACATCTAATTGGTTCAAGTCATTGTCCAAGCCATGATTTGGGAAGAGGTGGTCTGGGCTTTCTGTGAACCAACCAGGATCAAAATTAGTATCAACTTCAAAATTTGCATCTGGGGTGAATGAGGTGGACCATGGTAAGTCAGCATTTGGGTCAAGGTCTTCTTCATGAACTGAATCAATTGGATCTGGAGTCAAACTTGAGTATTCTTCATCGTCCTTTGAAGGGGTGCAGGTGAGACCGTCGGATTCGAGATCATAACCTTCATCACAGAAACATTGGTAGCCTCCAAGGAAGTTTAGGCACTGCTGTTGGCAAGGGGGTCCATAGGTGCACTCGTCAATATCGGAACACTCACCATCGCTGCTTAGCTCATAACCAGGCGTACACTGACAGTTAAACGATCCAACTGTATTTTCACAAGATCCTTCACAGCTATTCTCATCTAGGCACTCATCTACATCAACGCATTCACCCTCGTCGTCTTGCTGGTATCCTGGATGGCACGAGCAATGGAAAGTTCCTGGACTGTTGACGCAAAGCTGTTGGCATGGGTCTTGTTTGCATTCATCAACATCTTTACATTCACGACCGTCAGAGCCCATTTGGTACCCAGGAGGGCAAATGCATCGAACCCCGCGTGGCGTTTCAACACAGTCATAGGCGCATCCCATATCTACGCACACCTCCTTCAAATGGGGTTGCTCAGTGGGGCCGGCTGAGTCGGACGAGAGCTTGGGAGGGGTGGTTTGACTTAAAGGATCGGGTTTACAGCTGTAGCCATCTTCATCCAGGATATACCCATCAGCGCAATAGCAGTAGTAGTCTGTTTCTGAATTTTCACAATAATGCTGGCACCCGTGTTCCCTGCTGCACCAGTCTATTTCGGAGGCTGTGTTGACAGAGCAAAGGGGAGCGTCTCTGGACCAGCCCACAGTTTGGTCGTCCCTCTCCATGCACAAAATGGTCTGCTCAGTCGGGGCATCTGGATCAGAGCTGTCAGGGGGGCAGGGTAGCGTGGCCACAGAGCCATATGGGATGTGCTTTAGCCAGGAGCTGACATAGTTAAATGGTGTGGTGTAGACAGCCGGTCCCTTCCCCTCATCGCCCAGTCGAGAGCACATGCCTTTGTAGTTGTACTGGCACACATATCCGTCGAGGGCCAGGTTACACGAGCCGTCCAGCCACTGGTGGTTCTGCTCCCCCTGGTGGGCGCTCACATCGGTGTGCACAGTCATGGCAACGCAGCGATGGGCCGCACATGTGCCAGGAGTCTCCTCCCTTAGCCAGTTAGTGTACTGTCCATCCTGGTCCCCTGTAACGAGAATACATATATTACAACACTAATCCATCTTTTAATATTTTTCACATTATTTGTTGTTAGAAATATTTGT
Organism: Periophthalmodon schlosseri; assembly: GCA_000787095.1. Taxonomy (NCBI): domain Eukaryota; kingdom Metazoa; phylum Chordata; class Actinopteri; order Gobiiformes; family Gobiidae; genus Periophthalmodon; species Periophthalmodon schlosseri. Next base: position 17,867 of record KN469263.1, read on the forward strand.
CATCCACTGTCACAATAATATTATTATACGAAGAAAAAACATTCACAAATTTCCCTCTAGAATAATAATGTAATAATGTAATAATGATGTTTATTTATTGGACTACTTAATCTATTGGTACAGAGTGATACAGCAGGTCCCCCAAAGCTGCACTTTCATTTCTACTGATGATATTCTAATACACAATAAGCCCTGGCAATATAGTATTTAGAATATTAAAGGTAACCTGGTAAGTAGCCACTTTATAAGAGACTCACTGCAAAAGGCACAAAGGGCAGGACAAGCCTTAGCTATAATTCAGATAACAGCCCTGTTTATTTGATTTAGATTAACATTCCAGATTGTAATTTTATAAAAAGTCATAGTAAAAGTCTTAAGTTGTTTTAAGAACAGACTATGGGGCAATAAAAAACCCTTTGGTCTTTTGGGGCCTGGTCTAATGGCTAAATCAGATTTTGGGGTTGCACTTGGGTCAGCAGGTTGTAGCTCTGTGCCGTGCCAGTCCTGTCTGAGAAACAAAAGCAGTTAATGTAATAAACAGGGAGACGGCTGCGAGTCTGAAGGAGGAGGTCATGGCTAACGTTGCGCAGTGGTTTAATTACCTTCCCAGAGGCCAGCAGGAAGAGTTTTATATTTACACAGCACTTTATTTGAGCAAATTGCTACAAAAACGACTACATGCTGACTGTATAAAGAGATTAAATTTAGCGTGAGTTTACATTCGCTACAATGCTGTTAACAGGGTATAGACAGGCAGGGAGCCATGACATCATGGGCAATGAAAGAATTGAAGGTACCACTTTCTATCAGTTAATTGCGGTCAGTTTTGTATTACATAAGTCATTGTTATAAAGTCCTCAGCATATCACTGAGCTGGGTGCAGCCCCAACACCTAGAGCTCATGTAGGTTCAGAGGTCAGAGCAAAAGGTAATATAGTTTCAAACAGACTGGGACACTGCCCTGCGACATCAGCTTGCTGCAAGTTGCAACCAGTCAGAAAGCTCAAATGGTCCCCAGAGCTCATATGCATTATATTAGCCTAGCATGGAAGGAAACCAAGCCTTTGGCATAGTTGTGCTGAAAGATTCAAAATAAATAAATTCATTTGACCACTTCTTGATGGTTAAGCCATCTGTGAACATTGCCAAACAATGTGTAGAGTGAAATATGTGTTGACAGAATTCTATACTCTAAACCAGGGCGTGGACTGTCATTCAACATTTAATTTGTGAATATAACAGATAAAACTTTGCCTGTGACCCAGACGAATCCTCTGAGCGGTCTGGTGGCGGAGCACTGTCGCGGGGGCCGGTGCAGCCCAATCCACAACCGGAGCGTGGATTTCTCCAGATCATCGAGCTGGTACAACAGGTCGTGGACCACACCCGCCTCTGTGTAGTCGTGCATCGTGGCCAGAGTCCCGCCCTTCTCCCGGCAACTGCGCCCAGCATCTCTGAACACCTTCTTCTGGAGAAACACTGCATAGCATCCTTTTTCATAGCACAGGGCGTCCCTCTCTCCGAGCTGGGGTTTGGCTGATGGATCCTGACCCCGACATCCAGGGGTCACACACAGTAACAGGAGCCAAGATAGACCCAGGAGAGAGATACTGTTACTGCTACTGCTAGTCTTCATCTTCCTCCGATATAAACTTTAAATTATGCTGACATTAAAAATATCTAGTGCACAAGTCACATAAATAAACAATGAGTCTCTAATAAAGTCTTTCAAATAGAGTTGATTTACTGAAATAAATATTTACAGTTTCAGTAAATAAAATCTAAATTGTCATTGCAAACTTTATCAGTAAATTCAATGCTGGCCCAGTTCATAAATAGTCCACTCATCCACAGATCCTCAAAATAGCCATCAATTAGTAAAATCTCAACTCCATTTGACCAAATCCTTTAAAAATCCAGTTAAGTCCAATCAGTGGCCCTCAGCTCACAGTCCAGTTAATCCCAAGTATTGTCTCAAAGTGAAAATAACTGAAAACAGCAGTGATCCCATTCAAAAGTTTAAAATAAGATCCAAGTCTATCACTCTTCTGTTCTCTCTAAGGCAGTCCACAGCATCTGCAGCACTGGCTTTGTGACTGATCCCTCAGAAAAAGAGAGAGAGGGGGGAAGGGGGGTAGAGAGGGGAGGGAGAGAAAGACGGAAAGGGGGTGTTAAGGGGGAGTCGACGTAGAGGAAAGAATAGTGTGTTTTTTGGGAAGCTTTGGGGTAGGGTTTGAGGGGGGAGAGTTATGAAAACCATACGGCACCGCTCTGTCCCCCAAATTTTTGGGCTTAAACTGCTGCACAGCATCCTGACAGTGGAAAGAGTTTGTCAGCTTTGAGTGTGAGAGATGCAGATTCTTAAACTATGGAACCAGGCAGTCTTGCGGTTTTGTTTTAGTTTCTTCATTTTTGTTATAAAAGTTCTAGACCTCTGCCTTTCCCCAGATTCATGAATAGGACTAAAATTAGTTCTTTAACCTGGTATTTTAGCTGGGATGAAAATCAGCTCCTAGAAATCCGATGCCATGGTTCTTAACTGGAAAAAGTTGGCTTCAGGTGGGTGGAGAGTCTACAAATATATCGGAGTCTTGTTCACGAGTGAGGGAAGGATGGAGCGTGAGATTGACAGGTGGTTTGGTGCAGCATCTGCAGTGATGCGGTCGCTGTATGGTGATGCGGTCGCTGTACCGGACTGGTGAAGAAGGAGCTGAGTCGAAAGGCAAAGCTCTTGATTTACCAGTCAATCTACACTCCTGCTCTCACCTATGGTCATGAGCTTTGGATAATGACCGAATAAGTAATCTATAGTAGTTCAGGTTTACATCAAGATGGTTGGTTTAGGAATGACCTCATATTGTCCAAGTTTATTTGTGGTTGATATAGTTCTGGATTAGCACATAGACTAGGTGAATTATAGTAATAATGATGAAATGAAATGGTGAAAATCACTGCTTATAGCTCCAATTTTTCGGGTGCATTCACTTGCACACACACAAAATTGGGACTAAACCATGACTACAACAGCATCGATCCAAGTCTACATTGGAACTAAACTGGGCTAAAATGAAGTGAATTCACACTTAGACTGGCTTTAGCCCATTGAATACCATATACTTGGAATGTCAAATATCAGATGTCATAGCTGGTTTGATAAGTTCATGTTTTAACACTTCACTTGCTCCAGATTATTTATTCTTTCTCAGCCTTTCACTCCATTTTTGTCTTTCTTAAACTCTCCCCACCCTTTTACATAAACTACCTTGGACTTTTTTACCTGCTCCTCCAGCTGCAAGTTTTTACAGCCAAATGGAAACATTAGGCTCTAGGTTTAACTTCACACAGAGGGGACACGCAGTGCTGTGGGGTCCCATTGTGAATGTTATGAATGCACTTATTCATAGGGTTAGACCTGGTTGAGATTGTGGTTTAGCCCTGGTTTTGATTTTCATTCTGATTAAGTAACTTTTGTCTTACATTTAAGTCTTTCTATTGTTTTAAATGCCAACCATTTCGTTTTTGCTGAGGAGGTTCCATTTATTTGGGATTTAGTGAGCTCCAAAACATGCAATAAACAATAATTTTATATGGTAATCAAACCTTATATGAGAGTGCCTTGTATTTTTTATAGTTATTGTAAAGTTTTCAGTCTTGCTTTGGACTTGAGTACTTTACTTGTGTGATATATACCTGGTTGGGTTAGTATTTAATCTAGGCATCCATACTAATACATTTTCTCTTACTGAATTTTCTGAAAGTCTGGTTGTATTTAATCCATAGTTTAATCCAGAGTCCAATTATTCTACATGTATTAGGAAAATGCCCAATACTCAATGCCAATTTCAATATCACATAATAAAAAAAATCTTTAAGACCATAGAAGGTAGGATTTTAAACAAAAAATCAAATGGTTATCAAATGGTCTCATGCTGATCAAGATCATTCTAGATCTACTTAGGAATGTTACTTTTTTTTGTATCGATACTTATTCAAACAAGTATCCAGTTACAATACTAGTTATAGTATCAGGTACTTTGTTTATTTTACAACATGCTTTCTGGCTTTCTATCCTAACTGTACTTATTCTTTGCATCAAACCATTTTGGACATTTTAAGCTTGTTTGTTTAGTTATGTTTTAATCTTATCTATTATGTTTTGTCTTGTCTATAGGTTTACATATTGAACATTTCAGCCCTGAATTTTATTGGAAATAACCTCAATTTACACTTTAACATTTTGAAATTTTGAGGATGTTGTAAAACGACCTTTATAAAGTCTCCGTCCACAGTGTACATGTGTTGAAATATATTCCCACGAATGTGCAGGCATAGGTCTGTGTTACCGAATGGAAAAGACTACCTGCTACAGTGTCCATAAAACTGCCCATGCCTGCACCATTATACAGTAAGTGAGCCGCGCGTGTATAGAAACGGCTCTCCTGTGTGTGGTGCCTACAGGGGCACGGAGCAGCGGAGGAAACAGGAAATGCCACATATGCATCAGCCTGACCTTTTCCCTGCAGAGAAGGGAGAGAGAATAAGAGAGAGTTGGGGTCCCTTCACTGTGGTCATATCCAAATCGTCAATTCATGTTTCATTCTTAAGCATTTTTACACATGGTAGACTTTAAAGTAAATAAATATTTAAAGCATAAAGGGATTTAATACAGGTATTGTCTTTTTTAGAACTAAGTTCAATGCAAAAGTGCGGAACATCCCATGCAAAGCAATAACATCTCTATGGACCCTCTACCAGAGCAGTTACACACACCAGATTTAACTGATCCTTATATAGTGTAAGTCCAAAGAAAACTCAAAACATTCCACTATGGAGGCAAATTTGTCACATGGTCCATGGCCATCTTCTTCTAGGATTTTCCAAACACAATATGATCTTTTTTCCGCTTTATGTGAGAGGAGCAAGAAAATCCAAACAATATTTTATAACAAAGCTAGAAGCAGGGCCTGGTTGAAAGGACATGTTACAGTTACAGAGGCGCACAGATGGTGAGAAGCTGTGAATTAAGGCCTACCACAAACAAACAAGCCGCAGTGATGACAAACTGTACAAATAATGTGGTGGAGTGACACCGGGGCCACACATAGAGTTAATGAGAGATGCCATGTCTGAACCAAAACACAGTTAATGCCGTTTAGGGCATCTGGTAACTTCATTAGCAAACAATGCACAAAGAGTCTATTTGAAAGAGATCGCGTTGTTGGGATGGTAGTAGTCATCAGGTGCAGTTTAAGTTGGTATTATCCTGGCTTGGGCCAGATTTATAGTTTAAGGTTTAGCCTTGGGTTAGCCTTTGGGTTAGCCTGGTTTAGTCTTGGTTTAGTCTTGGTTTAGTCTTGTTTAGTGTCAATTTAGTCTGGGTAAAGTCTTGATTTAGTCCTGGTTTAATCCTGGTTAACCCTGGTTAATTTTAATCTTGTTTAGTATTGATTTAGTCCAGATTCAGTCTTGGTTTAGTCCTGGATTGCTTAGCTCTTGTTTAGTCTTAGCTCCCGGTTGGTCAGGTTTAGCATTAAGTGAGTCTGGGTTTAGTCTCAGTTTAGTCCTGGTTTAGTTCATTTTGTTCTGGCTTAATCTTGGTATAGGCCTGGTTAAGTCCTATAGGTTAGTGTTGGTTTAGACTTTATTAATTCTAGTCTTGATTTTGCCCTGTCCGTTGTCTTCTGCATTGTAACCAGTTGATGCGTTGTCTATTTTATTGAACTTACACCTATATTTTACACAATGCAACGGAAAGAGAGTATTAAAGGTATAAAGGTACAAATCATAGACTGTCTGATAAGACAGAACATTAATAACAGACAAATCAGGTGTCTTCTTTCACTGAGGTCGGTCCCGCTAGCATTAGCTACAGGTTTGATTGACAGTGTTGCTAAGTGTCTGTTTCCTGCTAAACCAGCAGTGCAGGTGGAAAGGGGCATTACTTTCAACAGCCTCGCTCCGGATTGGCTCTTTGGTTGCTGTGATACTCGCGGTCGAAATTCCAAATATGGAACTCGGCTCCAAATTCACCCCTATAACTTTTCTAGCCTCAGTGAGCTTCATTTGACTGGAGCCGAACGCTATGGGTGATGTCACACTCCCTGAGTTCACTTCTTTATACAGTCAATACAGTACAAATGCGGAAAATCAAATAGGTACAAATTTCCTTTTCACATTATCCACAAGACAGATTATGCAAAAGATTTTTATTGCATATTCATAACTTCTCAATTAGCTCCAAACTTAGGGACAGCACAAACAGTAAATAGCTGACTTCTATACTGTATAACTACCATGTCCTCCTTCCTTGTCTAGTGTGTGACAAATGACGCAATACAAGTCTGAGCCAAGCAGATTTTGATAACGCACCACTTTCCACATAACAAAGCAAGAAAGGAATGAAAGTATAATAAAATATATACTATAATATGCAGGCTAATCCCACTCTTAACTTCAAAAGCAGTTCAGTCACTTTTCTAGGCCTGTCTCCAATTTGACATTACAGCTCAATCTCTAATCATTATGGAAACAATGCATCAAAAACAGTGCGATCAAAGGCAACACTTATAGGCAGCGCAGTGTCATTATCTGAATCTACAAAGTGCTTTGAGGCTCCAAGCGATTTTTATAAATGCTAAACATGAACTTGAAATCGACAGTAAACGCGCCGAAAGAATGACTCGATGGAAAAGTCCTGCTGTTTTAGTGGTTATTAGCTGCA
>KN469263.1:31062-41596 GCA_000787095.1 Periophthalmodon schlosseri
CTGTCTGCTCCTGTCTGCTCCTGTCCTGCCCCTTCCGCTCCTGTCTGCTCTTCTGAAACCCCTCTCTCATTGAGCTGATATCTGAGCAGACAACTCCCAGAGGAACACAGTGCTCCTCGAATCATCTCGTCAGACTCCACCTCTCACATTTAGTGAAAGTGTGATCCATTTTTCATTGCTATAAGACAAAATATGTTACATATTGTTATACGTTGCCCAAACCAAAATACTAAAAGACGGGACTTTTAAGAACATACAAATAGAAAATAATATATTTTGAGGGTTCTTAAAACTGGGACTCACTTTGCCAAACATGTACTACTTTCTGACAACTTTTACTTTAACAAAATTCCAAGTTCATAAAAAACAAATCACAATTATCTTTTTATTAAACAAAAAACAATAGACCTACCTCATCAAGTCATAACTTAATTGATTTTCAGTCCAATACCTAATAACAACAGTCATCTCATGGGCCGTTACTTAATGACTATGTGCTTATTTGATGGGGACAGGAGTACCACGTTGGTTGGCTGGAATTCAGAATAGACACTTCTCAACTCATACTTTACAAAGATGTGAGTCTGGTCAGTCTCTCAGAGTTCATATGACTGTGATTGACAGGTGGATTAGACACTCAGGCACACGCATGGTCTGTCCGTAAGCAGGACAAATATGGCTTCTTACGGGGAAAAAAGAAAGGAAAATAAATACGGAGGACTGAAAAACATTGCAGATTTCTGCAGAATCAATGAGCGAAGCACTAAACTCTGTTAATACAAGGTGAGAGAAATTTAATCTTGTTGTAAATGATGGGTGAGTAACAATCTCCTTGGTTGCACTTGCGTCGCCAAAATCGACAAATTTGATTGCACAGAAAAAAACATGAAAGATGAGTGCATCACTGGGTCAAATAAAAGCACCACAGGTGCTCTTAGTGGATCCAGGAGATGAGTAATGGTAGAAAAAAACAGAGGGAGTTCCGAGGCCCTCTGACTTACAATAAAAGTCCTTTATTTAGGCAAAGCGGACATGCCGATGCATTTCGTACATGCATATGGTCTTCTTCGGGGCAGAAGTAAAGAAGAAATTTGACTGCACAGCCATGTTTGAGCCTGGTTCAAGTCACAACAAAGGGAGACTGACATTTCTCTGTACACAAAATACAGAGAGATATCATTCTGGACTTGCTAGGCAATGTTGCTGGAGGCCTGTTTCCGGCCCATCCGAGTATAAAAAAGAAAACCCACTAAATACTAAGTTTATCCTGAAGTTTGGCAAAGTGAATCTTCGTTTTTGGAAAAAAATGTATCCAGAGACCTTCTCCTATGAGTCACAAACAACTCTGTGAAAACAAACTTTGGTCTTTGTGGATTTGGGCTCTGGAGATGGGCTTGTTTTCCTGTTTACAGTGTCATTAATATTTGATGTTGTGAATATTAGTTGCATTTTAGATAAGGTTTAATGAGTCTTCAGAGAACATACTGAAACAACAAGGATAAATTGTAAACTGTGGAGTAAACACATTCTCAAAAAGAAAGATCATACTTGTACATTGAATTATTTTCCTGCAGCAAAGAGGCACGCACTGTAACTGGAGTGGGAGGAAGTGTCTTGCTCAAGGACACAACAATGGTACATGCATTTCTTGAATGAGAAGCAACCAGTAACCAATTAAAGTGTACTCTAACTTACAAACACACAAAAACCACATTTAAATGTGGTGATGTGAATTGCATTTCTTTCTCCCTTGTTTTTACTGTGTTCTTTGTTCTTTGCCAAAGGTGCTAATATTACTGAAGGACACAATAACATAAATAAAAGTATACAGGCTCTTTGGTCTTGTCTGTTTTACATATGTTTAGCTTGAGGGTGTAATTGTATGTGCCAATAGATGAAGTTCTAAAAGCTTCCTAACTAGTGTTTAAATTTTCCGAGGCTTTTCCCGGTTTCCTATTGTTATTGAACATGACAGTATATTGCATAAGGCTCGTTATAGGCTGCTTTAATGTGGCGCTGGGATATAAAGAGTCTGTTATGTCTTTAAGAGTGGGCTGCACAGGGAGTTGTGGTGGTGAAGCATGTTTCAGACAACATTTAAAGGCATTTTTCCAGTGCTGCTGCTGTTCATTAAGCTATAGGTTATTTTGGGGGTCTAGTCGTCATGTCTTGAGTTTCTAAAGATAGTTCTGTCTATGCATTCAGACATAACAGTCGGTTTAAGACATGAGGCATTATAAGAGTGCATTATATCGTGCTTTTGGGACACTCCTCAATTTGACTGATAGTTCACTCACTTTGAGAGTAAGCTACTGCCCTGGGTCAGACTGACAAAAGTGTGCTGCCTATCACCCCTTACTTAGGGTGACCACATTTTCAAAATCAAAAACTGGGACACAGCCGGGTTGGGGTGTTTGGTAATAATAAAAATGTGAAAAGAGCACATCATTAAGATATTATTATGCACTCGGGACGTTCATGACTTATTCACATATCTTGTTTTGAGTCAGTATAATCTGAGAGACTTCAGTCAGTGCGATTGAGTACATATTTTTGTGTTCCGCTCATTTTCCCGGGTAAATAAGGACGTCTGGTCACCCTACCCCTACTGCCCATCCAACCACCACCAAATACATACATTAAGGTCAGTTAAATACACAAAAAACTGCTTCCTGCACTCCTAAAGTGGTTCTGACATAGTCCAGAACTGTATTTCCATTATTTGTATTAGTTTATACTGTAAATGCAATGGACACCTACACTAATATTTATTAAAATATTATTAGGAAACAAATAACTGTAACTGGCTGGTTGCTATAATTGCAGCTGTTTAATAGAAAATGTGCCAGCTCGCACTGAAGGCCATCTCAATTAGTAGTTCCTGAATCCCAACCTTTTGTTGTCCTAAGTCCTCCTTAACAGTTGTCTGTCTCACATTCTGTGTACCCCCTAGAGGTTTATATTTTGCCAAAATTATCCTAACATTATTAAGAAAGTAAAATGTACTGCAGAGAACATTTAATATTCAAATACTATTCAAATCCACCTTTCTTTTAAATCTGAAATAATTTAAAAGTACCTCCTGGCAAGTGCTCACGTATCCCCAGGTCCCCATACCCCTGGTCGGGAAACCTAAGAGGTATATGCTTTTCCAGTTGAACAACAGAACCCATGTGTCACAATAAAAGAATCTACAAAACACTCCAGTTGCACTTTAAAAACCTAAATATCTAAACTCCCTCATCTTGTGGTAAATTCATTCAAACACATTGCCCCAAAAGTCAATTCTTTTACAAGCCCCACACTTTCACTGCTGGAATCAAACCTACATTTTCACATTGATTCTAGCTCAAATTCAGAGCTGCCACTTTCCCTCCTGCTCTCCAAACCTTGAACTCCTAAAGTCAAGGAAAATTCATTGTTATTTTCTTTGCGTCTGGGGTCAACGGCCCAGCTAAAACTGCAGCGCTGGAGAACTCGGTGCCATATCAAATACAACAGGACACGTCAGCTGCTCAGTTTTCCCGACCGCTGCCGTCTCGCGGAGTGCACACACTGAAGCAATTAGCCGCGGCCTTGTGGTCAAATAATAGAGTGTAGGCATTTCTGGTGATTTGGGGCAAAAGACGATACTGCGATCCACTTCTCCAGGCCTTCCATGTGTTTTGGCTTTGCACTAGACATGAATGCAGCTCCTTCCACACCCAAACTGTCAATTGAAAACTCACCACAAAAATCTGAACAGTAGGTGCTCATATATAACACTTTTGATTGTGTTAGAAATCGTGAGTTTCTGGAAGTAGTGACTAAGGTAAGAGACTAAAGACTTGTACTTCGACAGCCTCACAGCTCTCAAGTAGGGCTGGCCGAATTAAACCAAATTTTTCCTCATATAGATTAATCACAATTTTAATTTTGATATTATTTATTAAAAACATTTAACACAAAAAGTTCGTATCCTCTGTATGCTTTTTTAACATTGCACAGTAAGATGGATTCTCACAATATTTGTGAGGTCGCAAACTCAGAGATTCCATCTTGAGATACTCCCACTGTAAGGTTCAAATTTGCCCAGCAGCTGACGGCCTGCCAATGACAGAGCAGTACTGAGGTTTGTGTGGAAGCCCAAACAAACCAAAACAAACCTGGCAATGCCAACTGGCGTACATCAGCCTATATTAGAGAAATACGGACTGTTTTGTTAATGAAAAACATGCACAAGGTAAGAGCTTTGTGCATCTGTGGACAGAGAAGATGTCTGTGCTTTCCTCTCAACTGGATGTAACAAAAGCTGGAATTTTTGGCTTGTTCCGCTGTTGTGACGCTGTCACTTTCAGCAAGAGCCATTCCAGACTGATAAATGTGTAGAATTCAATGCTACACATAAGAAAAAAATATACATAATGCCATAAATATCATTGCTCACCAGTGACATTCATACAATATCGCCACTCAGTGCTAAACTCAACATGAGCAGAGGAGGTTGTCCTGGCACCAGAAACAATAAAACACCTCTTCTAGGAGAAAACATCACTGCTCACCATTGACATTCAAATAATATTGCTACACAATTGCTGGGTTACAAATGACATCACAACATTCTATAGGCCAATAATATGTAATACTGATGGGGGCAGCTAAAATCAATATTGTTCGAATTTTGAAAAGATCTATGGTGTTAAAACTAGATACTCATCTGAACAAATAATCATGATCATAATTTTTGCCATAATCGAGCAGCCCTAACTGGGACAAGCAGTCATCTCTGTTACATAACTAAATTTACTTTCTCCATAGAAGCCACAAAATGAGCCCATATACTGTTTCAACAGCCACCAATACATCATCAGAACGTGTCATGGAATATCTAAAATGCCAATATTGCAAACCTTAACTTTATGAAATTACCAAAGAAGTAGCGGTTCCTCGAGACAGCTCCTAAGTTTTTGTGGTAGTGTGCAGTAGTTGACCTCCACTGACCTTCATTTAACGAGGGAATGAGTCAGAAGTAAGTCTTTCAGCTGAGCTCTCCTGTCCCTATGCTCAGTTTCACATGTGTTCACAGATGGGTAATAGCTGGTAAAAAATACAGAAACAAATCCAAAAGCACCAATGGAACAAGTTAGATTTTTTGAATAATATAGCTCAGTAAATTAAGCTCATGCGTTGACGTTTCCATTTTCTGTCGCAATGTCAAACTATGGCTTTAGACTTCAAGATTTTTGCATTCAGAGATGAATTTTTAGGCGTGAAGATTATTGAGGGCACATGGGGAGAAGGATTAGTGATATATTCTTTCCAAATCAGGAATATTTCTAAAAAGATATAATGAATGAAGATTTCTTATCATGCAGGTCTGAATAATCAAGTTTGGGTTTTTTGTTTTTTTTTTTTTTTCTTTTCTCACAGTAATTGTAACACTACAGGTTCCTGGTGCTATTCCTCATTTTAAAATATGTGAGTGTTGGGTGAATTGGTCTCGAGTGAATGAGAGTAAATGTTTGTCTGCCTGTGTCAGCCCACTCGAGGCCCATAGTTGCTGGGATATACTTCTACCTTTGACCCCTGAAGGCCCAAACCATCAATCCAACACTCACAACTGTCAGAAAAGGGAGGCTGAAACAATCTATGATCCATAAATGTAAGGAAAATCACAAAGTTACATTTCTTAAAGCAGACCTATTATGCAAAATCGATTTTTCAGAGCTTTTAACCATGTTATAGTTGTTTCCCCTTCTCATTTACCGTCTCAAAGTTGCTTTTGGAGTGATTTGTGCATGTTTGAGCAATCTTTAATCATTTATTTTCAACATGTCATATTGCCAATAAATCCCTGTGTTCACTGCCACTGGCATACGTCCACTGCTCTGTACTTACTTGATTCTTCAGTGTTATTTTCTTAATCGATACGCGTAGGATTTGGCAGCATTGCGAAATCATTTTGGTACAAATGAAAAAAATATGCTACTTGCTAGTGTGATCTGCAGCTATCCATAGAAGGTGCCGACAGCTACACGGCTCTTCGTTGTGTTGACGTTTAATCATTAAGTCGTTTTAGAAGAACATTGTGATTTAAAATGTGCAAATTATAAAAGAATGATCCACAGATGTCATAGATTATAAGTATATAGCAGGCACGAGCACAATAGGTCTTCTTTAAGGTCACGCACAGTTGTAACGGTCTATATGCCCTTTCTTGGCAAATTAAAGTTTCACTATAAACACCTTGTAAATCTGGCTTACCTCATGAAACAAGCAACTCATTTTTTATGTCAAAGGTCGAGTGAAATTGAAGTAACGTGTACTTGTCTCTTGATTGCTTAGCTCAGGTTGTCAGCAACATATAATAAAGCCCCGGCATTCATCAAAATGCCTCTGCAGCACTTAAAGAAGAGACAGACTGCAGCCTAAACATTTCTGTAAAGTGGACCATCAGCAGTAAATTTACAGTTCTAATGATATACACTCAAATCATGAAGCACTGTCTGACTGTGTTGTAAGGTAAACTACAGTAAAGGGACACTGTGTAACTTTTCTTGTCTCCCGATGTTAGTGCTTTGCCTGGAATGACAAAAGAAAATTTCAAGACTGTCAACTGGACAAAAGTTTTAGAGTTTAGATGTTTTGCCGCTCCTTCAGTTCTGGTCAGATCACTGGTGGACACTGCCTTATATCTATCTGAAGGAAGAAGCTAATTACACTAAAACTAACAACTATTTGTATACAGTTTCTGCTTGTTAGCTAGGTCTATTGAGCTACCTTAAATGTAAACTGTGCCTGAGTTATATTTTGCATAATCGTTAAGGCCCCTAACGGGTGCTCTCACACCTATTAGCATAGTGGCTATCACTATTGTTTTTCTTGTTTTGATTTAGGTCTGAGGACGGAGTTATAAATAGGAGATAAATGATGTCTCTTTAAACGTCTTCACTCCAAAACTGTTGTCCAGTTGACAGAAGTGAATTTTTGCCATGAATCATACCTGGAGGGTGCCTTCCACCTATTAGCATAGTGGCTATCACTATTGTTTTTCTTGTTTTGATTTAGGTCTGAGGACGGAGTTATAAATAGGAGATAAATGATGTCTCTTTAAACGTCTTCACTCCAAAACTGTTGTCCAGTTGACAGAAGTGAATTTTTGCCATGAATCATACCTGGACTGAGGGATAACATGGACATCTTTGCCTGGAATGTTCCACAATATGTCATTAAACTTAACCTAGCTTATCTTTTATTGCAAAAAAATAAAAAAAAATACAGCGAGCAAAGTCACCTCTCCACATATCTGGCCTTTCACTTATCTTGGTAGCGTCACTTGCTTGTCAGCTTGCAATGCCATTCTGTGGAACAATCCAGGCAAAGAAAGCGATAACATCTTCATGGAGACAAGCAGGTGGTGAATCCCTCTACCAGAAAAGTTATTGTATCATATATGTTCACAACGTCCATTCAAGGAGGGGGAATGGAGACAAATTAGGCAAATTGTGTCTGAAATTATGACTAGAACATGTAGAAAATAGTTATCCAACATAAACAGCTTTGAATCTTGAATGGAAAATTTGAAAAAGTCGCAGCCGGACAGAGAGATCAGTGTTGTCTAAAAGTGTCCAAACATAATTTAGCGATTGGAAAAATCTTAGGTTAAATCCAAACTGAATGTATGATCAGCTGGTAGACGGTGGGAGTTCTTGCACATTGCAAATGACACATGCTTCATATAAACAAACCATGACAGAGATGAAATGCAGAAGAAGAACAGCGCAGAAGTGAGACAGAGGCAAAAGATCAGTGCAGCTTGTGATGGTTATGCTTTTAACAGACCAACAGCTCAACTTTTCCATTGACACAACTTACCACATCTACAGGCAAACCATCTCACACCATAGAGGAAACCAGATACTATTACTGGGGCTTAACGGGTTTGGAAAAATATCTTAATGGGATTTTTCTGACAAACACTGCATTGCGACTGGTTTTAGTTTAGCAAACTCAAGATTCAGTCCATGGTGCACTATGCAACTGTCTGGTGGGGGGAGGGGGTCTCATGCTATTGCTTTACCTGCAGTGTTCCACTGTATGGCATTAAAATGACCCATCTCAATTGTGTTCAGTTACAGATGTTTCAGTGATAAAAAACATCAACTCTCACTGTGAACAGAGTCACTCCAAGCTCCACAGATCTGACCTGTAACTTGGCCTGGTGATATCACCTGCTTGTCTCCATGGAGACAGAGAAGTTAAATGCCATACTGTGAAACATTCCAGGCAGCGCAATAGCATCCCCTTAAAGACTAGCAGGTGGTGGAACCTCCACCAGAAAAGTTACATAATGCACCTTTAAAGATCCTATGTTGCACAAAATTGACTCTTGTGAGCTTTAAGCCATGTTAGAATGTTGCTAACTCCTCAAAACTACACCTGTAGTTGTGTTTTGTTTCATTCAGATGTTTGGATAACCCTTTTTATTAGTCTGTCTACATCTCCAAATCTCAAAATGCTCTGTTCCACCTTGTGATGTCATCAAGCAATAGTTTTCAAACTAACAGCTACCTTTTACCTTCAGTTCGGTACAGATGGCAATTCCAAATGATTCTAGTGAAGGTGTAACACAGAGGAGCACTTCCTGTATTACCACATGACATCACAAGGTGGAACAGCGTGTTTTCAGTGTGAGAGAAAAACTCAGCCTGAATATGCAGGGTTTGTGTGAATGAAACAAAAAGAAGGTTTTTGATGAGGAAAAAACATTATAAACATAAATTAGAAAATAGTGCAATATAGGCCATTTAACTAATACAATAATCCTACGCACGTCTGATCATGTTTTTACAGGTCTACCAGGTTTTATATAAGACCCCATTGAGGATAATTTGTCAACAAAGGACATTAACGTCAACTAAATAATTGCAGCCTTTGCCATTTGTGACCCAGTTGACACAGCGGCATTGAAAGATGGGTCAAACGCAGATGACTAACTTCCCTAGGGACGGAATATACCTTTGAATAGACCTTAAATCCTTCAATCTCATATTGCTTATTTCATATTG
Source organism: Periophthalmodon schlosseri (assembly GCA_000787095.1). Taxonomy (NCBI): domain Eukaryota; kingdom Metazoa; phylum Chordata; class Actinopteri; order Gobiiformes; family Gobiidae; genus Periophthalmodon; species Periophthalmodon schlosseri. The sequence goes on from KN469263.1 coordinate 40,110, forward strand.
GCAATTGAGGTTTATATTAGTAGCAGCTTGTAGTTAGTAACTTTGACTTCTCAAGTGTATAGTGCTTGAAAACTACTCAAAGTACTACCCACCTCTGAGTGTAAAACTTTGACTGTTTCCTCTTCTGTCTCCCTCATTTCTACACATCTTTGTCTTTCAGCTGTGGTCTGTGCTTCTAAGATGGTAAACGCATTAACACACGGCTGGACAAAAGCTCAGACTGACGGGCGTCTCGGGCCTGTTACCTTTGCGATAACACAACTACTGCAACCCCATGCACCATTACAACCCATTCTCTGCGCTCCACTGTTTTAACATTTTAAACAATTCTATCAATCTGGGACTATGTTTTTTTCCTGCCACAAAACTTCTGAATCAGCAAAAGATGGCAAATCAAGTTGCAACCACAAATGTTTCCGCTGTCCAAGTTGTTATGTTTGGGGTTTTGAAGAACATCATGTTGTATTGAGCTTCCTGCTGTCGTGATCAGACAATGTATTCCAAACTTTTTCCTGTCAATATTACTGGTGTTGCAATACCAAAATTTCAAACTTATTTTGATACTAAAGAAAAGGCTTGCAATTCTATTTTAATTTCAATACCACAATGATAATAAAAAAAAACATCTTTCCATAAACAATATAATGCCATTTCAACACAAAATAATAGTGATCTTTGACAGTATGGATCAAGATTATTATAAACTATTCATACAAGTTCAGATTTTCTCCTATTTATGTATCTTTTCCAGTATTGATCATTTAAAATGTGTATATAGTTTCAGTGCTAGTTTCAGAATCAATATGTATCCGATTTATTGACAACCCCAGCTGAATAAATTGGAGGGGGAATTAGACTTTTTATCCAAGAAAAGGTTTAAAATCAAGTTATGTTTGAGATGTAAAGTAACAGAATATTTTATTTAATTAATTTCCTGCTAATATTATAACTAAGATCTTTTTTTTAAATCAATTTTTTTTACAAGCATCAATGGGAAAAGGAAAAAATTACACATTTACAATCATCAAGCTACAGTATCTTTTGAGATTTAAAGCTACAGACAGTATTTTATTCATTTTCCTGCTGTCTTGTTTAAACTATTTTATATCTTCCAAAGCATAGATTGTCTCTTGGGTCTTGCTGCCAAAACTGGGAACACTTTTAAACAAAAGTGCACCCTGGGACTACAGTGATGAATAGGTAAAACTGTAACTGCTACATGGAAAAAAAAAAAAACATCTCCTGTCAAGTTTGATCCAAGGCAGCCAATTCTCTCAAATCCCCAAACACTCAGCCAGAGGCCAGTGGCTGCAAACTTTGTTCTTTTGGAAATGTCCCAATGAATGTTTAACTTGTGAAGGTGGAGTGGGGGGAAACGTGATAAATCAGCACTTTTTCAGCTAAAGTCAATAGTTTTAAGGGGAAAAGGAGCCCCCATAATTCACTGGACGCTGTGCACTCTGACACTTAGCAACACTGATCGGAAG
>KN469263.1:50609-63001 GCA_000787095.1 Periophthalmodon schlosseri
GGCTCTACCAACTCAACACTAACACCGGTATTATTCACCATTAGACTCACTGAACCATCTCCTGCTGCATTCAGGTGTTTCTCAGGAGGTCTGTTAATTCTGACTTTGAGGCATTCAGGTGCTTTTGATTTGGAAATTACAGTGTGTACAGTATTGCGAGTGACTGGAAATATTCAAAGTGGTGTAATTCAATCAAAGTAGGTGTAATACAAGCTAATGTTGGGCCAATCAAGGCTGTATGTTTTGTGATTAAAATCTGGCCTTAGTTGTCTAATAATTAACGCTGCAAAATAAAGAGGTAATGTTCCTAAATCATTTCTATTTTAACAAATCAAAACGTACTACATTTATGCCATGATAATATTATTACACAAAAAATAATAAAAACTCTTGGTCATTGTTTTACTGAATTAAAGCAATGTGTGAAAATCTACAATACAAACAAAACACCCAGCAGCACATCTAGATTCCTCATACCTTTGCTCACTCTCTTGACTCTGGGAGGTGGGACGACCATTTCCCCCTTTGCCTCCTCCAGACTGCCCCCCTCGTTGAGCCGGGCCATGCAGAAGGCTTCGGCGTCTGTTTGGGAGGGGGCGGGGCCAGAGGGGGACAGCCCGTAGCTGGATTGGCTGCTGTTGTGTTCGATCTGCAGCACGCTCAGCTCCTGGTGGGTGAAGTGAGAGCGGATCTGACTCAGGTACGTCATGACGATGAGGCGGTCGGGGACAGACAGCAGCACCATGTCCAACGGCTCCAGGAGGCGAGAGATACCCAGGGACTCAAAACCATCAAAGGCCTGGCACAGAGGGAAAACACTGTGAAGCAAAACTTGATATAGAATATATATTCATTCTACCTGGATATTTTTCTCCGTATTTATTTTTTATATGTTCTTATTCTTAGCGGGACTGTGCTACAATTGTTATACTCACATACAATACATGTAATGTAGCAGTTAGCAGTATGTGCTAAATCATGGTACAGCAAGTTGTAAGCTTACCTTCTTATTGTTGCCCTTGATATCGTGAGGATCCAGTTGGTTAAAATCACTACAGAAAATACACTGAGTCATATAATACAATAATAAGTAGCACAAAAACTGGGCATACATAGTTTAAACTAAGTGATAGAGTCTATTCCTTTGTATTTAAAATATACAATACCCAATATCCCACTTTATTGTGAGAGTCTTGCTTACATTTTCTCAGGGTGGAAGTGGTGCAGAATGGCACAGAAGGCGAGTCCGTTCCTCCAGGATGTACTGAAGTTGGTGACTTTGACCCCTCTGTAGTTTTGGGTGATGTCCTGACACCACTGCAGCAGAGACTGACTGGAGGTCACCAAGTCCTGAGAATCATTCATGAAAACAGTATTTGTCAAGTTAAGCATTAATATAAAGAGATTAGAACAGCATCACTCCTTCAAAATACATACAAGACAGTCAAAGCAAAACCTTAACACTCATCTCAGTACCTCTTTTGGGTGCTCCTTCCCATTGGCCTCTTTATTACCCACTGCCCCTGCACGTGTGGACTCAGTTTTCACTGGGGTCTCCTCTTCTACTAACGTCGGAAGTCTGGATGTTGATATCTCACACGGGTGTGAGGAAGAGACACTGCAGTCTACAACCACATGCTGTTTGGAAATGTGGTCGCCATTTTGAACTGGACCAGTAAGTGCCTTCTCCGGGAGTGATGTCTTCTGTAACCCATCTGATAGTCTGACTTTGGACCTAGAAAACAAATGGCAAAAACATTACGCAAACTAGTACTGAGGTGGTTGACATGTTGACATGCAGTAGTCAGCATTAGCCAGGTGATTTGTTAATAGTTTTAACAGCAATTAACAGCCAAATGATTGTATTTCATTGTTGTACGGTTGACTTGATGTTAAAAGCAAGAAATATTCACATAAAGCATTACACAAGGCAAACAGAACATTAGGATAACATGCAATAAGAGGCACTAACACTTAATCTGCCACTTTAATGTTTGCCTGCCCCCTTCAATTCCACAAACAAGCTGGTTCCATAGACTTTGTCAAAACAAAGTGACGTCAAACTTAAATAGATGTACCGTGTAAGACAATCATCTTAATGATCCTTGATGCCTAAGGATTATATGTATGAAAAAGATTATTCTCATAGGTTTCAGATTCCAGATTCAGATCCTTCATTTTAAGGACCTTAAGGACCTTTTGACCATTTAAAAGATGTAGACGTAATTAAAGCTGATTTCATATTAGTAGCGACTAACATATAGATACACATTACATTACATAATTATAAGCAATGCAATTAAAAATCACTGTGCCTTATAAGCAAATGCAAAGCTAACAGTCAATCTCTTGTTTCCAAACTGCCCAATGTGCCAAGCAGCAGCAGGTCCATCTCCCAGACTGACTTACATGTCCTCTACCTCCTCCTTCGCCTCTGGTTTTTCAGATAATGATATTTCCTGCACGGCTTCCAACTCAGTAGTAACTATATGTTTTTCAGTGATGTCCTTTTCCTGCTCGGTGACTTCTACATCAATATCATCCAGATCTGGAATAAGTAGTTTCATCGTCTTAGGACCAGTGATCGGGGACTCGTCACCTGACATTTTGCGGATTTTAGCCAATAGCAGTTTCTCTTCTTCTTGTAGTTGTATGTCTTTAGTAACTTGGCTGTTTTCTGGTGTAACTTTCTCTTTTATTGTTGACTCTTGTGTTTCCTGCTTTTCATTCACTTTATTCTCTACTGTTTGTGTTGTGGATTCCTCACTATCCACTGTTGACTTGACAGAAGGCAGTGAAGAAGTCTGAATGTTTTGTTCCTGATTGGTGGAATCTTTTGAGACATGTTTGGTTGAAATAACGTCTACTTCCTGCCTAGGTTGCTGCAAAAGTGGTGAATTGTTTGTAGAACTTTCTTCAGAAGAACTTGAGTTGATGGTTAGGAAAAACTCTGTCCTATTTTGAAGAGCATTTGAACTTTTTGGATCTTGAGATGGTTTCTCAGTACTAGCAGGTGTCAGTGATGTCTGCTGACTTGGGCTAAAGAGAAAAAAAAGACCAATTTAGTAGTAAAATATATGTTATAGTCCTAACCTATATATGAAATTATTAACAAATAAAATAAAAGCAAGATAAAACATTTTAATGCCATAATGACAAGGTAAAACAATGTAATTTCCATGGAGAAAAGCAGGTTGAGTAACATAGTGCTTGAGTTACATATTGCTCCTTTAATTTTTCATCTCTATCAATTACATTTTGTACGTTATATTTTACATAATATTGTCGAATCTAAATACTCACCCTGCTGCCTTGTCCATGTACAGCTCTGCCAGCCAAACGGACCCCAAATCTTCCTGGCCCGTCTGGTACTCTACCTCCTCCTCTTCCTCTTGCTTCATCCACACTGGAATAGCACCAGACTTGACATTTTTGGGTTTTGTCCCAGAATTCCCTGCTTTGGTCATTGGCTCTGTTGAAGGGGCATTATTAGTTTTGGAAACAGTCTGATTTGGCAGGCTGACATCAGATTTAGTTGCAGATTGGTCTTTACTTTGTTGCTTTTCATCGGTTTTATCTTGTAGTTCTGCTTCTCTCACAGGGAGACTTTCATTTAATTTCTTTTGCACCGATTCAATCGTCTTTGCATTTTCTTTAACTCCATCTTTGGCGTATTTCTCATGGTCTTTCTTCTGTATTGTCAAAATGTCTTCCTCTTTTTTCAGTCTCTCCTGTTCAAATTGCTCTTTTTCCTTCTCACTTGCAGCTAGGCGAAGACTTGCAACAAAACTAAGTTTCTCTTTGGGATGATCTTGTGATTTTTTCGTTGAAGTTTGACCCTCTACGGTGTCACAGAAGTCTTTGGGAGGTGAAATCGTAACAGCAAAGGCATCCTCGTTCGGGATAGTGGAGTTTGATGTTTCTTTATGGGATGGTTTTTCATTGATTTCCAGTTTTGCCTGGACAGGGGCTGCTTGATTAATTCTATGGGACACACAAATGAACACAAGCAAAATTTGAGACAGCGCTAACCCTGAAGTAACCCTCAACACAGTGTACAGCGTGCGTGAAAGAGTGCAAGTTAGACTTTGTTCTGCTTGTCCAAACGAAAGCATCTTGTGAGAAAATATGCTTTTATCTTTAATGCTATTTGAAGTCACTGTGTAAAGTTCTGCCACTGAACAAACACGGACAACTTACAAACAAAAGATTATAGGATTATAATGATTTAATTGGTAAAAGGGAACTCAATTATTTTGTCCTTACTTGTGACCTTTAGCCAAAAGTAAAAAGTTCACCAAGTAAAAAGTTCACCAGTTGTGGTATAGTCTGGTCTAAAATGTGTCATCAGTGGCCAACCTTACCAAGCACACAGATAATACGTCTGCTCTAGTGTCTGTGCATAATCCAAAATAGTTGAGATAAAAGTGGTTAAAATGAGCAGAGCAAACAGGTCTTCATATGGCTTAGAGACAAAAATAAACAGTATGTGCAGACTAGACAAGTATCACAAAATCCATAAGGTTAAAAAAGCAAATGAATCTAAAATCCACATTCTGCACAGATAGTGGCTGTCTGAGAGAGGGAGACAGTGCTCATTAACAACAAGAAGATATCCAGTGCATAATATACACACTGGAATTCAGTATATTAATGGTACAGGTCTGATTGTGGATTTATAAACTGCACGAATGTAAGACCTGCGCAATATCTGTTGAGATAAAAACACCTCCAGGAAGGTTCAGTAATCGTGATTACTGTGGTTTCTTATACCATGCTCTATTTCTGGTACACTTGTGTATAGAAATATAATAATAGTTTGCAGTGGTGGAACGTAACAAAGTAAAAGTAGTAAAGTACAGTACTTAAGTATACATTTTAGTTATCTGTACTTAAGTAAATGGATACTTTTTACTACACTACATTTGAGAGAAGTTACTTTCTACTCCACTACATTTTTGAACTGAACTGGACTGAAAAGTAAAAGTATTTTTAAGATTATTTGAGACCTGCTGAAAAGGCTGAGGGGTATATTTTTAACATATTCATACTTTGAGCAAACAAAAATATACAAATAAAAACAGCTGGGAAAAAACGATTGATTCAATTGTTGTTCATTTTTAAACTTAAGTAGATTTTTTCATGTGATACTTTTACTTCTTCCACCCTGTTGTTTGTGACTATAATGATGCTGATCTGTTTTATTTTTTTGGTGCTTAAGCATGTGGTGCCGTGCCCCAAGACAAATTTCTCCAGTGAGAGACTATAAAGGAGTGTCTTATTTTACACTACATACCAATCCACATCTATACTTTTTCCTCGCATCAAGTTTTCTAAAGAACAGCTATGATTAAATTCATTTCAAACATTTGACAATACCTGACAAAATAAACTCCACAACCACAAGAAGAAGAACAAAATTACAGCCACATAGGGGCGCTGTTTTGCAATGTGTATAATAAATGCATTGAAAATATTTTTTTTCTATATACACTTGTGATGTATAAGCTAGAGAACAACTTTATACTAATACTATTCATCCCAATGCACGTTTCATCCTCAAGAGCAGCCAGCAGAGGGCACTGTCTCCACTGTTCTCACATACCTGCAAATACAAGACCACACTTGGCTTTGCAGGTCAGTGAAGTAAGCCAGGATCATGCAGACATCAACAGAGATTTGCATGTCGTGATTACAAAGCAAATTAATGCCAACGTGCAGGTTTTAAACTCTCGTGTAGCATCTTTCACTCACCCCGCGGTCACGTCCTTGTTTTGGGGACAGCTCCTCTCCCTGTCCCTCTCTGTCTCTGCACTGCTCTCCTCCACTGTGGCCCAGAGCTGTTTCTCTGCCTCCAGAACAGGCGTTTCATTGTCCTTTACGTCTATATTGGTTGTATTCTGTTGTGAATTTGCCTGTAGGACTTGGTCTGTTTGTAATTTTGAGGGAAGAAGTGGCGCCAGTTCTAGAGCGACGCGTTCAGTACTTGGTTTGGGGCGTGATTCCGGTTGCGTTGCCGGTTCAGTGCTGGGTCTCTTTGGTTCCTCTTTAACCAGTGGAGCAGTAGGTTGAATAGGCAAAACACTTTCTGATGTTTTAGCCTGTACAGCGGGTTTTGTTTCAGGTTCTGTCTTCAAATCGTCCAATCTGTGAACATAAAGAAAAAAAAAACAACATTAATTTGCAATGTAATTTTCATTATACTACTGACCCACCACCAAAAATGCAATGCCCCAGCAAAGCACATCACACACAAGAGAGTATTTGAAAGGCAAATAGCAGAGAAATAACCCCTCAAACAACCTTACCCTCGACTCAAATCTTTTAAATCTTGTGCAATAACTTCTATGGTTGTTTCTTTTTCTGCCTCTGTTTTGTCCTCCAGCTTTTTCCACAAAGGGATTTCAGCATCTGACGGCCTTTGTGGGGCTGGTATTGTACCCGTGGCATCTGCAGGCAATGATTTCTCTTGAGACTGAACAATTTGCTCTGTTGTAGTTGGAGGGGTTTTGGAAGTTGGAATTTTATTTGAGATTGAGGATGGCTTTGTGAAAGAGAGATGTTCAAGACTGGGGGAGAGAAGAAAGGAGAGAAAAGATCAGAAATCAGAAGTAGCAAAGATAAAAAGCTTAAAGCAGAAACTGTAAAACAAAATGTAGAATTTTGTAATTAAAGCTGGGGTAGGTAAAGGACTTGCTTTGTGCCCTTATTCATTCCACAAACTTTAAATATTGGTCAAATTCTGCCCTTTATATCTAGGTATCTCACTCTTACCAACTTAAAGTTCTCCATAGATATTACTCTGCCCTCTGGCCCCTGACAGCCTCTACCCATGTAGTCACTAACCCTCCTGTGAATGTGTCCAAACCGTTTCAATCTGAACTTAAATCACAATCTGAGCTCCTCCTCTGACGGACCTTTATACTTCATTCTGTTCATCCTCGTCCTGAACAAAGAGACTCTCGACAACTCTCAACACAGCTCAGTACCGCTGCCTCACAGTTACACCACTGGTCTCTCAACTGTCTTATGCAACGCTCTTTACACTTATACATGTCTAAAGTATCAGTAACCTACTATGGATCTCAAGATTAAAGGAGGAAAGTGGAGGTAAGAACTTTTGGCCCGCACAGCTGACTTTTTCTGTCTATTTTTTGTGCAAATCTGGCCTCCTGTTCAACACTAAATGAAGTTAAACTGACTCTACCTCAGCTTTAATCGCTCCATAACCGTCACCAAACCAGCAAAAATACAAGTGGTTTAATTAACATGCAGTAATCACTTCAGTAATGATGGAAATAATGATTATTAGATTGGATCACTGATTGGTTAATTGTTTCTCTTAATGATTGATGGCAGCACATCAGGAATCAGTCCCTCAATCAATCACCCAGTTAGTTTTTACATTTGTGACTCACCGCTCTTTGGAGTCCTGTGATTGGCTGAAGCTTTGGGGAGGCTCGGGTGTAATGCTCGTTTTGTCCAGAGGAGGGAGGCGTGGAGCAGGAAGTGCGCTTTGATGGGCTTTTACGGCGAGAGGAGGTTTATGTGTGACTTTGGATGTAGTGTCAATCAAAGTAAACGGTAAACCTCTCATCTTCTGTTTATCTTCGTCCGATTTGTTGAGATCTTCCTCATTCAAAATGGCAGCCATTTTTCTACTCATCCTCTCCGCTTCCTGTTTTCTGTTCAGCTCTTCCATCCGTTTCCTCGTTTCCTCTTTCTCTCTCTCCATTTGTAGTTCTCTTGCTTTTCTCTCCTCTTCTTCCCGACATTTCCTCTCCTGCTTTTCTTTTCTTATTCTTTCTTCCTCAATTTGTCTCTTCTCTTCCTCATTTTTCCTCCTCAGTTCTTCTTCCTGTTGCCTCCTTCTCTCCTTCTTTATTTCCTCTTCCAGCCGTCTTTTCACTTCTTCCTCATGTTTCTTCCTCTCTTGTTCTTTACGTCTTTTCTCCTCTTCTCTCCTCACTCTCTCCTCTTCTTGCTTCCTTCTCTCCTCCTCTCTTTTTCTTTCTTCTTTTTCTTTAAGTTCTTTCTCCAAATGTTTTCTCTCTTCCTCCATTTTCTTTTTCATTTCTTCTTCCTGTTTTTTCTTCTCTTGTTCTCTCCTGAGTTCTTCTTGATGTTTCCTCTCTTCCTCCTCTTTTTGTTTTCTTTCTCTTTCCTGTTTTTCTCTCAGCTCTCTCTCTTTTTTGAGTTTTTCTTCCTCTAGACGTCTCAGTTCTTCTTGGCGTATTTTCTCTTCTTCCATTTTCTTCCTTTCTTCCTCCTCTTGTTGCTTTTTCATTTCCATCTCTTTCTTAAGTTTTTCTTCCTCAAGTCGTTTCCTCTCTTCCTCCATTTTCCTTTTTATTTCCTCTTCCTGTTTTTTCTTCTCTTCTGCCCTCCGTTTTTCCTGATGTCTCCTCTCTTCTTCCTCCTTTTGTTTTCTTTCTCGTTCTTGCTTTTCTTTCAGTTCTTGTGCTTTTCTGAATTTCTCTTCTTCCATTTTCCTCTTGATTTCGTCTTGTTGCTTTTTGATTTCTCTTTCTTTTCTTAAATTCTCTTCCTCCTCTCTCCGCTTCTTCTCCTCCTCGGCTTGTTTTTGTTTCATCTCTTCCTCCTCCTTTTGTTTTCTTTCTTTTTCTTGTTTTTCTCTCAGCTCTTGCTCTTTTTTAAGTTTCTCTTCCGCCAATCGTCTCCTGTCCTCCTCCTCTCTCTTTTTCTTCTCCTCGGCTTCTTTTTGTTTCCTCTCCTCTTCCTCTCTCTTCCTCTTTTCCTCCATTGCTTTTTTCTCCTCTTCCTCCTTTTGTTTTCTTTCTTTTTCTTGTTTTTCTCTCATTTCTTGCTCTTTTTTAAGTTTCTCTTCCACCAATCGTCTCCGCTCCTCCTCCTCTTTCTTTTTCTTCTCCTCAGCTTCTTTTTGTTTCCTCTCCTCTTCCTCTCGCTTCTTCTTTTCCTCCAACTCTTTTTTCTCCTTTTCCTCTTTTTGTTTTCTTTCTTTTTCTTGTTTTTCTCTCAGCTCTTGTTCTTTTTTAAGTTTCTCTTCAACCAATCGTCTCCTCTCCTCCTTCTCCTCTTTCTTTTTCTTTTCCTTCTCAGCCTCTTTTTGTTTCCTCTCTTCTTCCTCTCTCTTCCTCTTTTCCTCCATTTCCTTTCTCTCTTTTTCTTCCTTCAGTCTTTTCTCCTCTATTGCTCTCTTTCTCTCTTCCTCTTGTCGAATTCTTTCCTTCTCTTTTTGTTCATTTTGTTTTCTAAGGTTTTCTTCCTGTTCAAGACGTCTTTTCTCCTCCTCTCTCCTTTCTTCCTCCATTTTCTTTTTCAATTCTTCTTGTTTTTTCTTCCTCTCTTGTTCTCTTCGCAGTTCATCTTGACGTCTCCTCTCCTCTTCCTCTTTTTGTTTTCTTTCGACTTCTCTCTTCCTCCTCTCCTCCATTTCTTTTATCTCTTTTTCTTGTTTTAATCTTTCCTCCTCCCTCCTTAACTTCTCCTCCTCTACCCGTTTTCTTTCCTCCTCTTGCTTCCTTTTTTCCTCAAGTCGTCTCTTTTCTTCCTCCTCTCTTCTTTTCTTCTCGGCTTCTTTTTGTTTCCTCTCCTCTTCCTTTCGCTTCCTCTTTTCCTCCATCTCTTTTCTCTCTTCTTCCTCTTTTTGTTTTCTTTCTCGCTCTTGTTTTTGTTTTTCCTCCTCAAGTCGTCTCCTCTCATCCTCCTCCTCTCTCCTCTTCTTCTCCTCAGCTTGTTTTCTCCTCTCTTCTTCCTCTCTCTTCTTCTTTTCTTCCATTTCTTTTCTCTCTTTTTCTTCTTTTAATCTTTTCTCTTCCAGTTTTCTCATCTCCTCTTGTTTCTTTTTCAATTCTATCTCTTGTTTTAGTTTTTCTTCCTCAATTCTCCTCCTCTCCTCCTCCTCTCTCCTCTTCTTCTCCTCAGCTTGTTTTCTCCTCTCTTCTTCCTCTCTCTTCTTCTTTTCTTCCATTTCTTTTCTCTCTTTTTCTTCTTTTAATCTTTTCTCTTCCAGCTTTCTCATCTCCTCTTGTTGCTTTTTCAATTCTATCTCTTTCTTTAGTTTTTCTTCCTCAATTCTCCTCCTCTCCTCCTCCTCTCTCCTCTTCTTCTCCTCAGCTTCTTTTCGTTTCCTTTCTTGCTCCTCTCTCTTCCTCTTTTCCTCCATCTCTTTTAGTTTTTGTTCTCTCTCTTTTTCTCTCAGCTCTTGCTCTTTTCTAAGTTTTTCCTCCTCAAGTCGTCTCCTCTCCTCCTCTTCTCTCCTTTTCTTCTCCTCAGCTTCTTTTTGTTTCCTCTCCTCTTCCTCTCGCTTCCTCTTTTCCTCCATTTCCTTTCTCTCTTTTTCTTCTTTTAATTTTTTCTCTTCCAGTTTTCTCATCTCCTCTTGTTTCTTTTTCAGTTCTATCTCCTCAAGTCGCTTCCTTTCCTCCTCTTCCTCTCTCCTCTTCTTCTCCTCGGCTTCTTTTTGTTTCCTCTCCTCTTCCTCTCTCTTCTTCTTTTCCTCCATTTCCTTTCTCTCCATTTCCTCTTTTTGTTTTCTTTCTCGCTCTTGTTTTTCTCTCAGCTCTTGCTCCTTTCTGCGTTTTTCTTCCTCAAATCGTCTCCTCTCCTCCTCCTCTTTCCTCTTCTTCTCCTCAGCTTCTTTTCGCTTCTTTTCTTCTTCTTCTCTCTTCATCCTCTCTTCCATTTCCTTTCTCTCTTTTTCTTCTTTTAATCTCATCTCCTCCATCTTTCGTCTTTTCTCCTCCTCTACCCGTTTTCTTTCTTCCTCCTGCCTCCTCTTTTCTTCCTCAAGTTGTCTCCTCTCCTCCTCCTCTCTCCTCTTCTTCACCTCAGCCTCTTTTTGTTGTCTCTCCTCTTCCTCTCTCTTCTTCTTTTCCTCAATTTCTTTTCTCTCTTGTTCCTCTTTTAATCTTTTCTCCTCCATCTTCCTCCTCATCTCCTCCTCTCGTTTGATTTGCTCTTCCATCTCTCTCTTCCTCTCGTTTTCTTCCTTCAAAATCCTTTCCTTCTCTTGCCTCCTCTCCTCCTCCTCTTTCCTTAACTTCTCCCCTCGTTTCCTCTCCTCTTCCTTCCTCCTCTTTTCTTCTTCCTGTTTCCTCTTCTCTTCTTCCTCGTGTCTCTCCTTCTTCTGCTTCAGCAATTTCTCCTCCTCTTGTCTCCGTCTCTCCTTTTCCTTCTCGACCTCCCTTTCCTCCTCCATAACCCTCATCTTCTCCTCCTCCAAAAGTCGTTTCCTTTCCTGCTCCAAAAGTTGTTTCTTCTCCTCCTCATGTTTTCTTTCCTTTTTTCTTTCTTTCTCTTTTGCTGCTTCTTGTGATTGTACTGCCGTCGTTTTCTGTTCAGAACTGTACAACAAATATAACACCACTTAACTCTTGAACAACTCCAGGAAAAAGCGATTTTTTTCTTCTGCTACACTGAATTTACTCATAAATGTTTTCTAGATATTTATATTTACCTCCTTTTATCACATCATAGTTCCATCCAAATCGATATTTTATGATTTTTATTTATTTTTTTCACCTGTCACAACACCTGTTTCTGTTTATAAATCCGCTGCCATCTCAATCAGCTACCTAGACATTCATTTAAAGGCGCACTGCGTAACTTTTCCGCTTGTCTCCATAGAGTTAGATAAGTTAAATGCCATATTGTGGAACATTTCAGGCAAAATAATAACATTTCAGTGCAGCCTCCACCATAAAAGCTGACATAGTAGCCCTTTAAATGCACTCTCTCTGCCATTCTACAGCGACAACTACGCGCCGCAAACCTTCTCTGTTTCATCTCCACCGCAGCAGCAGAACAAACAGCCCCCTCAGTCTCTCCGTATCCACCTCTTCGCTAAGCCTATGCGCTTTCCCTTCATCACAAGCACCAAAGTCTATAACTTCGCGTAGCTATTCACGACACATTCACACACTTAATTTATCTACTCTTTAATAATTCCAAAATGTGTGTGTCTTTTTTTAACGCTCATACTCACCCGGGAGGACATCTTTTGATCGTGTCGCTTTTAGAGCCGTCCTCCTCCAAAAACAGACCCGCAGAGTCGTGTGATTGGTCAGGCGACTCGAATATGTCCTCCAGCTCGGCTAACGGCGGCGTCTCGTCACTGACTTTACGGACGGCATTCTCCGCCTTTGTGTCTAACTCTCGTTTCTGGGTTATAAAAGCCGCTACGACACTGGTGGAGGGCTGCTGAGGGGCACCGCTGCCACTCATGGAGAAAGGCCAAGGAGGGGGCGGGGCTACGATCAGCTCTGTGTGGGACCGGCCCGAACTGGGGACACAAATGAGCGGGTCAGGTCAGGTTTATTTGGGGGGATTTTATTAACGGGATTTTATTAGAGCAATGCCGTGCAGGAGAGGGATAAAGGTCAGGGGTCGCAGCCGTTGTGTGAGCTGGA
>KN469264.1:0-21982 GCA_000787095.1 Periophthalmodon schlosseri
GCTTCCGTAGTCCGCAGTTTGTTTTTATCTTTGGCTAATGTTGATTAGCTCCTGCACGTGTCTTTTACAATGATAATAAGCTACACGGTAAATGTGAATTAAATATATTTGTTACCTAAGACACTGTAAAATATAATCAAGTCTCCGTGAAACGCTGTTTGTCGCCTCGTTCACCGATTCCTTGCTGCTGCTCACACAGACCCGGACAGAGGCTCGGTCCGCCGGGAGACACAGCTCCGCGGTGCCCGTCACCCGGAGCTCTCTGGGCGGGGGAGCGACGTGGGGTGTCCGCCGGTCTCCCTCCAGCCGTTTCCCCTTCATCCCAGGGTCAGGAGCCGGTAAAACGGTGGCAAATACGCGGGTCGGTTGGTCCATGGCGGAGGCGCAAACGAACTTCCCGCTGCTATGGTGACGGAGGGCGCAATGCATGTCGGGATTTGCAGTCCATGAGATTGGTGACGTTCTTGTGTTTTTACAGGTAAGTTTAGATTGAAAATATAGTTTATCCTTGGCTATATTTAGTAATGAACATAATAGTTAGCGTACACAAAAGTATAAAATTAACTTAACTGACAAATTAATGGATGTGATTTTTTTTATTTTATTTTATTTTTTTTTATGCAATGCTGACCCTAAATTGGAGCCAAATGACTATTTTGATTTTTATCACAATTCATTTAAGCTTTGGATTTTTTTCTATTGTATCCATATAATAGTTAGCATACACAAAAGTATAAAATTAACTTAACTGACAAATTAATGGATGTGTGTGTGGTTGTTGGGGTTTTTTTTGGTTTTGTTTTGTTTTGTTTAATTCAACACTGACCCTAAATTAATGGTAGGTGACATGTCAAAAAGTAATATCGCTTTTTTCTTGGAACCAAATGACTATTTCGATTGTATCATGATTCATTTAAGCTTTGTATTTTGTCTGTTGTCTCCATATAATAATTAGCATATAATAGTTAGCATACACAAAAGTATAAAATTAACTTAACTGACAAATTAATGGATGTGTGTGTTGTTGTTGGGTTTTTTTTTGGTTTTGTTTTATTTTGTTTAATTCAACACTGACCCTAAATTAATGGTAGGTGACATGTCAAAAAGTAATATCGCTTTTTTCTTGGAACCAAATGACTATTTCGATTGTATCATGATTCATTTAAGCTTTGTATTTTGTCTGTTGTCTCCATATAATAATTAGCATATAATAGTTAGCATACACAAAAGTATAAAATGAACTTACCTGACAAATTATTGTATGTGTGTGTTTTTGTTTTGTTTTTTTTGTTTTGTTTTGTTTTGTTTACATTTGTTTTTTTTTAATGCAATGCTGACCCTAAATTATTAGTTGGTGATATGGCACAAAGTAATATCGCTTTTGTTCTTGGAGCCAAATGACTATTTCGATTGTATCAGGATTCATTTAAGCTTTGTATTTTTTCTATTGTCTGTGTAATCCCTCAGTCTTCCAAGTCTGATCCGTAGTAAAAGCCAAAGTTAAATCTGTCAACTGGACAAAATGTTATAGGAGTGAAGACGTTTGGCTGCTCATCCAAGAAGCTTCTTCAGTTCTGGTCAGATTACTGCCGGACACTGCCTTCTATTGTCCTTTAAAGGGAAAACAAAGTCACCTGCCTCTCCTGAAAGTGCGCATTTCACTGTGATTGGTTGGAGTCCAGCTGTCACTCACTCAGAGCTGTACAGAGGCAAACCAATTGTGGGTGGGGGAAACTGTCCGTATTTGAGCATAGAGCTGGATTAAATAGAGAAATAGAGAATCATGTCACAATTACATTTTTATCACCATATCTTCAAGCCCTACCCTAGTCTTTTTGCAAGTAGACTTAGTTCTTATTTATGTATTTATAGAATATTGTCTGTGTATGGGTGTTTTTTTCACACCTATTGGCATTCGGGCTTGCCCTGTTGTTCTCTTTGTTTCCTTTGTTTGCTTTAGGCCTGAGGATGGAGTTATAGATGGGGGATAAATGATGTCTAAGGCCCCCATTCCTGTTCAAGGTCAAGGTCTTTCTAACAAAAATAGCTTCTTTAACTCCCCTCTCAAACCATTTCTTCTCTTCTCACTATCTTCAAAGGAGTGGTTAGTGGCTTTGAGATGGAGATGTAACGAAGAATATTGTTGTACTTATAGAATATTGTTATAAAGTTTTGCTTTTATTTACCAAATTAAAACTTTGTGAAGATAATGTCTAAAGAATTCATATTGTAGCCTCTCAACATTGACATGCTATTACAATTTGCAACCAGCATGTGGCAGCAAAGTACACAGATTCCAACGAACGATCCTCTTTGGAAAGTTTGTGCCAGAAAACCGTATTGACCAGGAACTATAAATAAACACAGACTATTGACTGTTCAGATCAGATTGGAGATTAGGCTAATAACACAAATAACCATTTAAATCATGTATAATGTTTATTTCTGCGAGTGAACAATAATAGTTTTTTTTTAAATCACAAAAACACAGGCATTTTTAGTTGTTTTTACGCGTGCCCAAAATCCCCCATTGTGTTTACAGCTCTAATTTCTGAAAGTATGTTTTTAGCCCATGCATGTGCCAAGAGCTTATGAAATTTCCCACTACACGCATTAAAGCAAATTATTAAGATTTTTTGCTCAGTCTCCCATTTTAGCTGGAATCATCTTGAGGTATACCGGCCCCTTATTTTAGTATAAACAAGGCCCTATTATAACTTCTCATATTAAGTTTACTGCCACAATCAGCAGGCAATCACGTCCGTATTTTAAATGTCTGTCTTGAATTGACACGCCGCTGCGCCCATCGTGCCCCTCTGAGCTTTAGAAGTTGGGTTAAAGGGGGCAGGGGTCCTGTATGGGGACTGTAGCCACTTATGGAAAAAGATTATCCCGTAATGGTCTTTGAATCTGTTGATGTCTCCCATTCTTTCAGATGAAGTCATAAAGCGATCAGAGCTGGAGGGCCTCCATGTGTCTCCATAGACCACAATCAAGGCCCATGCAGTTTTATTACTCTTTTATTTTTCATATTGTCCCAGAAATCTCCTGGCTCCCTCCTGCGCCCCTTGCCATAAATTGTATATTTTTACTGTATTTCCTCCGCTCCACATTTTTGATGGAAGGCGATAAAACTTGCAGCGTTCTCTTTGTGTGTCCACAGCTGTCATCTGACGTTATTGTTGAAGTTGGGGGGGGGAGAAAAAAAAAAAGTTCTTTTCACTCTCGCTGTTAAAACCAGATGGTGATGAATTGAAAAACAGGGTAAGTGGATGATTTTAGTGTTTACCTCTGCAGAGTGGACCATGCATGGTTTTATTGGGTATAAAAGGTTATAAAAGGCTCTGGTTAACAGTGCGTTCAGGTGGAAGATCTGGTTTTAGCGAGGGGAGGTGTGAGTCTGTCAGCGTGCGTGAGGCTGAGAGGACATTCGAAGCAGACGGTTAGGTTGTCTTATGGAATGGTTTGGTAGATGTAGAGCAGATGTTTGTAAAAAAAAAAAAAAAAATGCTGTCTATCTATTTACGTCTCTTTCAACGGGATCGTTTTTGAACAGTTAGTTTTATACGACTATGAGAAAATGAGAAAAAGTATAATTTTTCCTGTCAGTGTCTTGTCCAGCTTGACAACAAAAATATTAAATGCACCGGTGAATTCGAGAGAACGTGGGGATTTTTGAGTTTGTTTGTTCATTTGTTTTGTTTTTTTACTTTTTCTCTACCTCTTATTATTTAAGGTTAGGTTGTCTATGGAATGGTTTCGTAGATGTAGGGCAGATGGTGGCACAAGCGACTGTAAAAATGCCATCTATCTACCTCTCTTGTAACTGGATTGTTTTCGAGCAGTTAGTTTTATACGATTATGAGAAAAAGTATAATTTTTCCTGCCAATGTCTTGTCCAGCAACAAAAATATTAAATGCACCGGTGAATTCGAGAGAACGTGGGGATTTTTGAGTTTGTTTGTTCATTTGTGCATGTTTCCAAATAGGTTAGTTTTGTTCTACCTCTTATTTTAAAACCTAAAAATTAAAATCTATAACATCACTATTAATGTAACTGAACTGTCCTTTTGTTTTATTGGCATAGTTACGACCGAAAACAACCATATTCACGGATTTTAAACTGATGACAAATTAGGACTGTTCTCATAGTAATTTACAATTTGAAACTAAATATTATGTCAGTGTGTTGAATGGTCAAAAGTCTTCAAAATGGCGCCTATAACAGGAAACAGACCTCCATGAACGTAACCTTTTCTGTAACCCTGAATTTTTAACCCTGGGATTCCTATGTTTTGTTCACCAATGTCCTAACCTAGAGTCACCTACCACTTTATTATTATCAGCAGCACCAGTTTGCGCATTATAAATGATCCTTTTGCCTGGTTTGGCCTAAGCTTGAGTTGAGCTGAGGCCTCTCTCCGTGTCAGTGTGTTACTGGAGGTATTTTCTCATGCTGTCACCGAGCCTCCCCGTGTCCGTCCCTGTAAACAGCTCGTATTCAAATAAACAGCTGAGTCACTGTCCCCTGCTCTCCCCTCCGCACTACAGACTACACAGGCAGGTGGCGTTATCGCTTTGACATAGAAGCAATATCTTCTTTTATAGTAATATATACACCAACTTAATAACGTTCTAAATTATATGCAGCAAAAGAGAAAATCTGAAATTTAGACTTAGGAAGATTTCGTGTTTGTCCTGGTTTGGTCTCGGTCTTAACCCATTTTAGTCCTAATATAGACTCATCTAGTCCCGGTTTAGTCCAAGTTTAGTTCTGAGTTTAGTCCCAGCTGAATTCCAGTGCTCATTTAATGTGTTTGTGCCAGTGTAAATGCAAGTTATATACATTTCGTCGCATAATATGCTGTAGTTTTTGTATTTTATCTGTCAGTTCAAATGAAATGAATCAGGCAACTTCAGTTTTTTTAAAATTTTCAGTTCATAACGTCTATAACTGTGACTTAAAATCGTAGTATTACCTATTACAATAATCTTAACACTAATAGTCTTTGTGATAATCCTATGTACACAAGCAATACAATCCTTATTATGTCAAATAATCAGTGGTGGAACATAACAAAGTAAAAGTAGTAAAGTACTATACTAAAGTACAAATTTTAGGTATCTGTTCTGTACTTAAGCACATTTTAAGTGGATACTTTTTACTTTGACTTGACTACATCTGAGAGCAGTATCTGTACTTTCTCCTCCACTATATTTTTGAACAGGACTGAAAAGTAAAAGCATTTTTTATTGTTTGAGACCTGCTGAAAAGGCTGAAGGTTTATTTTTAACATGTTCATAATTTGAGAAAACTAAAATATAAAAAATAAAAACGGCTCCAAAAAAATGAGTGATTAATGCAGCACAAATCTGTATCAAAATCACCACATTTGAAGCCTCATTAGACCTCAAAATATGCGCAAAATAGTTTTACTTTTTACTCTTTAAGTACATTTTTAAACAGATACTTTAATACTTTTACTTAACTAGATTTTTTTCATGTGATACTTTTACTTTTACATGATTTTCTTTTTTGCTCCAGTATTGTGATACTTTACTTTTACATGATTTTCTTTTTTGCTCCAGTATCTGTACTTTTACTCAAGTAACAAAATGAAGTACTTGTTCCACCACTGCAGCTAATGATCGTATTCATGGCATAAACACACAAACAGCTGTACCTGTGTCTGTTCATGCGTTTGGCTCGTTCTGAAGCGTTGGGCTGAGGCCGGACCTGTTGTTAGGAGCTCGTAAAGACTCGACATCTGTTTACACAGGACCACAGGATCTGAAACACGGACGCCGCCCAAATAAACACCCGCCCTGCTGCTAATGTGGCCATCACAGGTGACGCGCCGAAATAACCCCAACTCGGGCAGGAGGAGGCAAGGCTTTCAGATCTTATCAAAGAGGACGGTTCACTTTCTTTTGAAACCAATGTGACTAGACGACAAGAAGAAACACGCACGGGGATTTAATAAATATATTCAAAATAAATAAAAAAACTAAAATAAAAAAACATAGGTCCGATGACTTTGTTACATTTTATCATGGACCACTTCTACACAGATAAATCAATAAACAAATAAATAACGAAACAACAAAAACACTGGTCCGATGACTTTGCTACATTTTACCATGGACCACTTCTACCCAAATAAATCAATAAACAAATAAATAATAACAAAACAACAAAAACATTGGTCCGTTGACTTTGATACCTTTTACCATGGACCACTTCTACCCAAATAAATCAATAAACAAATAAATAATAACAAAACAACAAAAACATTGGTCCGTTGACTTTGATACCTTTTACCATGGACCACTTCTACCCAAATAAGGGATTACACTGATAACACTTGGAGGGCATCAGAACAGCCATTTCTAAAACCCAAATGTGCTTCTAATGCATATCACAGTAATAAATGTGGTTTTATTTCTGATGAGGAGAGAGTAAATACCTCAGTAAAGTACAGACAGTAAAACATATGAACAGATCCAGTACCGCAGTAGATCTACATTATAGAGCAGTAACTTCTAAATCCCGTAGAAAAGCCCGTGTGTTGTTTTCCCACACTGAGGGTGGCAGTCTGCAGGTGTCTGTGTGTCACTTATACGTTCTGAGCTGTTTTAATATTAATGGCGTGTGTGAGCGGCGCTGTACTATTGATTATCTGTTTATTACAATTCATCGCCTCCCTGCTTCCAAACGCTTCTTGGCCATTTCCACCTTTTCCTTTTCCATTTCTCGTCTTTTCCTGCAAATGTGTTTTTAAGGCCTGGTTGGGTTTCAGGGCTCTATTAAAAGTTCAAAGGCAGCATTTACTACTGTAACTGGAGCTAGTCTGCGCTGAGGTTTCCACTAATGAGTGGGCCTCGAACGCACCGCACACACACACTTCAAGAGCGCTCAAATGCAACACATGTTCCCCTCATGGCTGCTGTTCCATTCTCCACAAAGTCCATTGTTTCTGATGGAGTCGTGTCTTTAGCCGAGCCAAACATCTATCAGAGGCTTTCAGCAGCTCGCCCAGCTCCGTCCTGCACAGACTGTAATGGTCCTGGAGGCGTTTGGATGTAAAACCAGCAGTGTTCGACTTTTTAACTATGGCCCTACAACTGTGAGAAATTATATTAATGTTCGGTGATGCGTCAAAGCACTACTGACCCTTAAAACTGATCCTTTACTTCAACACTGATTAGGAGACGATCAGATGGAGATGTAAACGATAAGAGAGTTTTTTTCTCGTATCTTTGTAGCCTATAAAAAAGGGGACATTGAACTAGTGCAGTGGCTCTCAAACGTTTCACACCAAGTACCACCAAAGAAAAGATCTGGCTTTCCGAGTACCACCAGATCTAAACCAGGTCTAAAAAGGGACTATTCCAGGTCTAATCTACGACGAAACCAGGTCTAAAAGTGGACTACACCATTCCCAGTGTAGTTCTAAACAAGAAATTATCCAAAGGAGGACAAAAAAGTGGAAATCTAGATTAGGCAAACCCACAAACTGAGGATCTTATCCATGTACCACCTGAAGAAGGAGAAACATTGCAACTCCAGCTCAGTCCTTGTTGCTGTTAGCTCCATCAGACATCATCAGAGGTTATAATACTCCCTACAATAGAAGCATGGACAATCCTACCGAAATAACGTTCATGTCTACAGGCCCATTTATTTCTACAACAAAGGTGGGCAGGCGGCTTAAAATTCAAATAATTTAGAACTCAAACTTACTTTTGCTCAATTTTTGCCTCTCCTTTGACATCATAGACTGTATAAAGAAGCGGACTAAGGGAGTGTGACGTCACCCGTAGCGCGAATATCATAGCAAAACAAAGGGCCAATCCGGAGCGAGGCGGTTGAAGGTAACGCCCCTTCCCGTCCGCAACGCTGGATTAGCAAACCTGCTGCTAACGCTCCTCAGGGTGAGAAGTGAAGCCTGATTTGTCTCTTGTTACTGTTCATATCTTGAGTTACAGACACAATAGCAAAATGAAAATGCCATGATCATGTAGAGCGGGTTAATACGAACATTTTAAGACCAAAAATGACGACCTAGCAGGTTAGCTATGTCCATTTATATATACAGTCTATGTGTGACGTCCAAATCGACAACGAAATGCCAGCTTGGTTTAAAAATAAATCTATGGAGGAATCATTGCGCAGCCTTAAACTCATCCATTTACAAATCAGGTCTAAACAGTTCTAATAGTTGACCATCGTACTTGGATTTGAATGCTGTAGTGTTGCTGTAGAAGATTCCACCGCGCGCAAAGCTGCAGGGACCAAAGCCCATTATAACACATTAGAATGTACGACTGTTTGTTGAGTCTGTGGCTTTGACCTTCCTCTCGGCTGCTCTGTGGATGTCTGACATACCAGAGTAAACACCAAAACAAACATGTCCGCCAGACCCGTTCAACTGTTCTGAGCGCTGATGTGTGACAGGCTTTGTGACGGAGCTGATACATAAGACGGGATCATTCGTTGTTAGCAAAGGATTTACACCAATGTGGTCTTTGTGCTTTGGTAATTGCAAACGTTCAAATTGTGATTTTGGTTTGACTGTGCGATAATACAGCCCTCGAGTTGGTAAAAAATACACAGCTTTTACTTAGTTTGAAAATAACACCATCACCAGAAGTAGTGTTTATCTTTTGCATGGATTATTTGAGATTTTTGGAGTATTAATAAACTAAAAGTACAGGTTAACTATAGTGCAGTTGATAGTGTTTAATCGAATATCAGTATATCCTTAAATGTGAGTTTGAATTTGCAGCGTAAATACTGTGACTTAAAGGTCCTATATTAAAAATGGACTATTGTGAGTTTTAAACCATGTTATAATGCTGTTATCTCCTAAAAAACACACCTGGAGTTGTGTTTTGTTTCATTCACACATGTTTGATCAATCCTCGTTTATTAATCTGTCCACATCTCCAAAGCTCAAAGTGCTCTGTACCACCTTGTGATGTCATGAAGCGATACTTTTCAAGTTAACACCTACTTTTCACCTTTAGTTCAGTAGAGATGGCAATTCCGGGGCTGAAATCATCCAAATGAATCTAGTGAAGGTGCACTGAGTTTAAAACACAGTGGAGCACTTCCTGTGTTACCACATGACAAGGTGGAACAGAGTGTTTTCTGTTTGAGTGAAGAACTCTCTCTAAATATGCAGAGTTTGTGTGTTAAACATGAGGAATGAAACAAAACCCAACTCCAGGTCTGTTTGTGATGAGGAAACATTATAACATAGATCAGAAAACTGTGTAATATGGGCCCTTTAATGCAATGAAATCAAATCGACGACTTGTAAATCATACGTTATGGTAGTTAGTGAAGCTATTTCCAGGAAGTTGTTTTAATATCTTTAAATATAAACATTCTCGTCAACTGTCACAACCCGCTTTGCCTCTCAACCGCCTCCCCCGGTTCACATGAATGCATTCTCTCACCGTCCTTCACATTTTCAGATGTTTGCTGCCGTTTTTGCCACCAACTTTAAATATAAAATGCGTTTTCAAAGTGTGGAAAAAGCCAGCGAGCGCAAATCGACACATTTCGTTTAAAGGCTCTATTTTTACCCCTTCATTTCTTCATCACCATAAATATTCTAGCATGTAATCTTTATTCACTCTAAGCTCAAAATATAAAAGTTGTGTAAGAACGTTTTGATCTTTTCGAACGGCCATATTAGTTTGGTAGAAAGCATCTGTTATATTAAAATGAGAGTGACTTTGATGGGTGTTTCATACAGGGAGACACGGCACATGTTGGAATCTCGGAAAACATTTGTTATTACCGAGTTTGCAGCGGTTTCGCCTCGAGGGGTGAATCTCCAGCCGTGAACTTTGACCTTACCACTTAACTCCCTCCATATTGCCTCTCAACACTTCTTTCCTTGGATCCTGCGGTGCGTTTGAGGTCCAGTTTGCGGATGGGAAAATAAATCGTTGCCTTAAATCTGAGAAAATATTGTGAGTTTTCATCACGGTGAAACCTACAGTATGTTAAGTTTTGCGTCATAATTATGGAATCAATCAAATCCATGCTTTTGTATTTATATATTCAGCGGTTCGGTCATGTCTTTACTGTTGTTGCAATCCATACTCATTTTCGATTTGACCGCAAAATAGTTTGAAGGCTGAAACTCTTGTCATGAGCAGTAAAAAAACATGTCATTTTACACAATATTACATCTGCTCTGTGCAACAATACTGTTTGTAATTCTGCTTGATGTAAACTTTTTGTACAGAACCAGCTTGTTGCTAATGTTGTTTACCTTGGAAGTGATAATCAGGTGAGTTTGCATACATTTTAGTGGGAAATTCTTCTTAAAATTTCCATCAGCGTATTGGGTCTGTGAAATACTAGTCTTATCTTGTATTACAAAACAAATGAAAACACCTTGGGTTACTTCAGACTTGGGTTTAGACAAAAAAATAAATCATATTAAGCAAACTGAAAGGAAATACCAATAAAAAGAACTGGAAATTGGAAAAATGAAAGCTAAAAAAAGGCAAACTATGTAACTTTTCAGGTGCTTATCTCCAGGGAGATGTTCCACAATATCATTAAACTTACTTAATCATGGAGACAAGCAGGTGACGCCACCAGGCCAAGTTACAGGCCAGGTCTGTGGAGAGGGGACCCTGCTCATAGTAAGAATGTAAGATTTTAAAGATATTTTTTTTAGCACAAAAACATCCGTACGTCAGTAAAAACAAGATACACAGGTTTGATCCAAGAGAACGTTCTAGGTAACGTTACAACATCTCCATGGAGACAAGCTGGAAGATCCTCAGCCAGGAAAGTTGCGTAGTTCACCTTTAACTCTCTTGAAACTTTAGAAAGAAAAAGTCCTTTACACTTAACAGATTTGACCAGCCCTTGTGCATCCCCTCCTCCCTGTGTCCAAAGCCCCCACTCACCCTCTCCCTCCCTCCTCCTCCTCCTCCTCCTCCTCTCCTGTTTCCACGGGGGAGTCTGCAGCTCGTTGGCACCGCGGACAATAAACACCGCACCTTGAGGCAGGAAGCTCCGCGCACCTGCAGCGGCTGCCATGACAACGAGCTCCATGTGTCCCCCCCAACCTGTTTCCGACACGATAAACACACACGCACATATTTGAATGATCCGGGGGTCAGAGGTCGCAGCACCCCATTTCCTGTCCAGACAGACCAGGGGCGCGCTCACTTCCACCCATTGATGGTAAACGTGGTGGAATCGGTTAGCACGGGTTAGCTTCGAGGCTTTGTGGAAGTCCATTTAACTCCTGTGTATTATAAGGTCAGCGGTTTTACTTCCTGTTTGAGCTTATTCACTTTCACTTCTGAGGGGTTGTAGCTGAAGATCTTCTGAAACAAAATGCATTGATAAACACAACTGTAGGTTTAGCCCACTGCTGTCAAAGCCAAAATTTACACACAAGGGTTGTATCTTATGACCACCTACATATTCAACAATTTGTCACTTGTTTACATCGACTGTATACATAAATGGACATGGCTAACCCGCTAGCCGCCGTGTTCCAAATAGGAAGTGAGCATGGGCGCGCTGCCGGCTCCATCGACTCTGTCTCCAGTTCACTTTCTATTGAAAAGCTGTGGCCCCTCTCTCTGTAACTGCTGCTGTCAGGCTCGTCATTTTGGTCTTAAAATGCTCGTCTTAACCCGCTCCACATGATCCTGGTGTTTTTATTTCACTATTTTGTCTGTAAATCGAGATATGAACATTAACAACAGACTAATCGGGCGCCTTCTTTCCCCGACGTTGTTCCCGCTAGCGTTAGAACAACAGACTATCGGGCGCCTTCTTTCCCCGACGTTGTTCCCGCTAGCGTTAGCAACAGGTTTGATTGACAGTGTTGCTAAGCTCCTGCTCCGTGCTAAACGAGCGGTGTGGGCGTTACCTTCAACAGCCTCTCTCCAGATTGGCTCTTTGGTTGCTATGATCCCGGCGTTGGAAATACGGAACTCGCCCCATAACCGCTCCGGCCTCGACGAGCTTCATTTGACTGGAGCCGAACGCTGTGGGTGACGTCACGCTCACTCAGTCCACTTCTTTAAACAGTCTGTACTTGTTTATATAAAATACATACATAATTATCTTCCATACAGTTTCTTCGTCGTTGAAAGATATCAATATATGTCTAAAGGTGCACTATGTAACGTTTCTTGTGGTGGGTCCTCCACTTGGTTGTTCCCATGGAGATCTTATGGCTTGGCCTGTTATGTTCCACAGTATGGCATTCGTCTTGCATTTATTCAACTACATTTGTTTTTACCGTTTAAAGAGCCCATATTACGCTATTTTCTGATCTATGTTATAATGTTATTTGTTTTGTTTTATTTATTTTGCATAATATGGGACCTTTAAAAAGCACCTTGAGCAGGATTGTTTCTCCGCAGATCTGACCTGCAACTTTGCCATTTGTCTCCATGGAGATATGTTTAAGGCCATATTGTGGAACATGCGCATCCCGTGACATTTCTCTCATACACAAAGGTATTTGATCGAACTTTTATTACTATAACGATGAAGACAACCTCATTGTAACGTCCCAACATTTGATATATTATAATGCGTCACTATCTGGACTGTTTTGCGCTCGTATAACCTCATTTGTCTCGTATTCCAGTAACCTTAATTAAATCACGTCACAGAATATGTGTTGCATTTCATTATTTATTAAATGAAATGATTTTATAAACTCACAAACTGAACAGAGTAAACCACCTGAGGCTCGCTGTACAACACAATCTGTGGCCTCACATTTAATCACCTACTAATTTTGTTTTGGTGGTTTTTCATGATTTACGCCGCGTTTCCAGTGGCAGTTCATTCAAGCATTTCGCAACACAACCTATTCCTCACCGGAGCGAAGTATCTGTAAAGTTAGAGCTCCCTTATCCTCAAGAGTTTCATTAGCAAACGAACTCAAACGCTTTGGCAAACTATATTTTCTACATTGAATCAACATATTATTTTAATGTTCCCAAATATATCTAGGTACAATTTCGTCCATTTTCATCCCCTGCTATTAGTTGCCCTCAAAATTGGACACATCCCCTTTAAACTACGCTGTATTTGATTTTGTGTGGTAATAGCCTCCACTAGTTTGAGATTAATGGGAATACTTATTGATGTAATGATGGCGCTTTGAAAGAGCTCTCTCTCACTTGTGGTTTGGGCCCAGAGCATGTGCAGCTAATGGACTATGGGCACATTTTGTTCTCC
This sequence comes from Periophthalmodon schlosseri, assembly GCA_000787095.1. Lineage (NCBI taxonomy): Eukaryota > Metazoa > Chordata > Actinopteri > Gobiiformes > Gobiidae > Periophthalmodon > Periophthalmodon schlosseri. The sequence continues at coordinate 13,250 of KN469264.1, forward strand.
GCCGTCTTGACCAAAACACGTGATATTAATTGAAGGAATAAATTTCTATTTATTGAACCAAATACCTGGCTGTGCACTGCAAAAAGTAAATATTAGTTGACAAGATAAATTCAGAGTATAAATCTTGATTTGAGCAGTTTGAATTGGGACAGATTTGTTTACTCTGGCTCTTTTTGGATTTCAGGCAAAACTATTTCACTGTGAAGTAAAATGTGCCCAAGTACAAAAATATTGTAAAAGCAACTTTCGGGGTCAAAATGAGACAGTCGTGAGCTGACTGCATCTAATTATAAAGCATTTTTGGCGCTTGTGAACCAGGAAGTAACGTTGATGCGCTGTTAGCATGCTAGTTGTTGTTAGCAGTGGCATGACGACGAAGAAGTACTCCTTTTTGTTACTTAAGTAAAAGTACAGATACCAAGGCAAAAAGTGGATTTTTTTTCAAAAGTAATAAAGTACCCATTTACCTAAATAGTAAAAAGTATTTCATTCAGATTTTGAGATCTAATAAAGCTTCGAAAGTAGTGATTCTGACACAGATTTGTACTGTACAATTGTATCAATGTATATATTTTTTTGCTTAAATTATGAACGTGTTAAAAATAAACCCTTTAGCCTTTTCAGCAGGTCTCAAGACAATAATAAAAAATACTTTTGCTTTTCAGTCCTATTCAAAAATGTATTGAAGTAGAAAGTACAAATACCTGCTCTCAAATGTAGTGAAGTAAAAAGTATCCGTTTTAAAATTTACTTAAGTAAAGGTACAGATACCAAAAGTTGTACTCATCCCGTGTTATGGCGTGTTGATGGCGTGTTGATGGCGTGTTGATGGCGTGTTGATGCCGTCCTGCCAATTTTCAGGCACAGTTTGAAAAAAAGCATGGCTTAAATTAAAACCAACTTCCGTGTACCGTCTTTCTGTGTAAATATCTCATGTTACAACATGAAAACCTGCGGCTTATATTCAGGTGCGGCTTATATATGTACAAAATTGATTTTCTTTTCAAATTTAGCTGGTGCGGCTTATGATCAGGTGCACTCAATAGTCCAGAAAAGTACCCGTTTAAAAATGTGCTTTCAGAGTAAAAAGTGTAGTTAATTTGTTTAAGTATTAAATGTAACGATATTGATTGAAAAATTATACATATTTTGGTCAACAGCAGCAATACGAATCGATTTCTTATGAATTTTGTGTATTTATTTTTGTTTTGCTCAAAAAAACAAGCCAAAACTTGAACTCAAAAACTTTAGTCAGGATGTTACCACAAACACATCAAAATAACTCCTCAAATCATTTGAAAAGTACTTTTTACTTTTCAGTCCTGTTCAAAATGTAGTGGAAGAGAAAGTACAGATTCTGCTCTCAAATGTAGTCAAGTACAAGTAAAAAGTATCCACTGTAGAATGTACTTAAGTAAAGTACAGATACCTAAAAATTCTACTTAAGTACAGTACTTTACTACTTGTACTTCGTTACCTTCCACCGCTGGAAAGATAAATGTATTAAAAAATGTATTAACAAAGTGAGGAATAAGTTTGAACCGCTGCAAACAGTTTAAAATAAACTATAGTAAAAACACAGCACCTTTTAATTTACGTCTAATAAGTAATACAAACGACTCAAATCAAGTCAGGTTAACTAACGTATATCCGTATATTTTTACAGTGTAGGTGTATGTGGATATATTGTGACCCCCAGACTCCCCAAGTTCTCTTAAAGGGGCGTGCCTGTGGGAGACTGCTGTGTAAATAAAACCATAATTAAAGGGGTACATGTCCCGTGGTGTGCGCACAGCTGGGGGGGGCTGTATCCAATATGTAGATGCTAGTTTTTCAGGCGCTGACAGGACCTCCTTTAAAATGGCACCGCCCTTTTTGCGTTCGCTCTGCAGACTTGATCCACACACTGTTGCTCCGCAGCGAAGTGATTGACAACCAGGAATTCACACAGCCGATTGAGTCCAGTTGTGGGAAGTAAAGGACCTTACAGCCTCGTAGCTCCTTTCAGCCCCGAGGCAAAAAACTCCAGAGCCACAAATATTCACGGAAAGCCTGCTCTAAACATTCTTAATAATCAGCCGTACCAAACTGCGCTAACAGCAGGGCACAAATGGGATGTTATGCATTTGGAGCTAAGGCAAATAGACAAGATAAAGCTACGCCGGTCTTAAACTGTAGTCTGATATGTTTTGGGTGGGAAGCCTGTGGGACCACGGGTTTATGGGAAATGGATGGCGCTCAGATAGTGATGTCATTCCGGAGAGGCCGAGTCGAGCCTCTAGTTGATACGGCAAAGGGAGGCCAAAGACAAGACGCACAATCTGACCAGACTCCCCTGTTTATCTACCGTCATGACTACTCCTTCTGAGAATCTGGAGACTTGAGAATGATCAAATGTGCCCTTAGGGATCATTCTTAGTTATTTTGTCATTTTCCCAAAGAACTTACCGTAAAAGTTAGAAGAGCTACCACGGACCGTATAAAGGAGCGGACTAAGGGAGTGTGACGTCAGCCGTAGCGTTCGGCTCCAGCCAACTGAAGGCAGCGCCCCTCCCGCCTGCAACGCTGGTTTAGCAGGGAGCGAGTGCTTAGCTACGCTGTCAATCACATCTGTTGCTAACGCTAGATTTATGGACACAGGAGCGGGTTAACACGAACATTTTAAGACCAAAATGACGAGCCTGACAGCAGCAGTTACAGGGAGAGGGGCGACAGGTTTTCAATAGAAATGTACCATATTTTCTGGACTATAAGTCGCACTCTTTTTCATAGTTTGGCCGGGGGTGCGACTTATACTCAGATGCAGTTTATATGTGAAATATATGTTTTTTTCTTCATTATTATGCATTTTTTGGCCAGGGGTGTGACTTATACTCCAGTGCGACTTATACTCCGGAAATTACGGTACTCAACTTAGAGCGCTCAAAATGTACTCAACTAAGAGTAGTGAGTAGAGAGTGTTACCTAAAGGGGCACTGTGTAACTTTTCTGTTGGGGGGTACCGCCTCCATGGAGATGTTTTTGCTTTACCTGAAACGTTGGAAGGTTCCTCAATATGAGATTAAACATATCTATTTTGCATTTATTCAACTACAAATGTTTCAAATGCTAAAAAACATATTGAATAACATGTATTCTCACTGTCAGCCAGGTCGCCTTTCCACAGACCTGACTTGTAAGTTGTCCCGGTGACATCAACTGCATGTCTCCAAAGACATAGACTTTAATACGATTAAGTGGAACGTTCTAGTGAAAGTAATAGCTCCCTGGAGACAAGCAGGTGTTAGACGCTCCATCAGAAAAGTTACATAGTGCACCTTTAAAAAAATATTCGTAACTCACCGCTACATTCGTCTGTGACACATGATCGGACAGAAAGCAGCAGGGTGACGCTTGAACCATCAGCCTCCTGGTTCGTGGGCAAACACTGAACCTGCTACGTCACATTTTGCCCAATTATTAGCACTGATTGTGTTTTATGTGCTTTTATGAGTCTATATTGATCTACGTTAAACTACAAAAATCTGTTTACTGTGCAGTTTACGCAGTACTAAACCTTTTTTCCAGAGCGCACTTTGTGTAGCTCTCATAAAAGCCCCAGTTTGCTACAATAATAGGTAATTCAATCTTTTATATTTCAGACTGTCTGTACGACCGCCACGTAACCTCTTGTTATGTGCTGCAGACCAAATCAGATGCACCATATGCACAAGTGAGAGCATTAACAAGCCGTTATAGGACTGCAGACACTGTGTACTATAGACTGTATATATAAATGGACATGGCTAACCTGCTCGCCGCCGCGTTGACAATAGGAAGTGATCATGGGCGCGCTTCCGGCTCCATCGACTCCAAATTCACTTTGTACTGAAAAACTGTCTCTGTAACTGCTGCTGTCAGACTCGTCCTTTTGGTCTTAAAATGTTCGTATTAACCCGATCTACATGATCCTGGTATTTTTATTTTGCTGTTTTGTCTGTAAAACAAGATTTCAACATTGATAACAGACAAATCAGGTGCCTTCTTTCCCCAAGGCCACTCCCGCTAGCGTTAGCAACAGGTTTGACTGACAGCGTTGGCCTTGTTCAGGATTGGCTCTTTGGTCGCTATGATACTCACGGTCGGAATTCCAAATATGGAACTCGTCTCCAAATTGTCCCCTGTAACTGCTCCGGCCTCGATGAGCTTCATTTGACTTTCCACTTCTTTATACAGTCTATGTTTAGCACTTACTTAACGATACTCTTACTTGAGTAAAAGTTATGTTCAGTGTCAAAAGCTTCATATTGACAATATCAGATCATTTAAACATTTGTGTTTCTTGTGCCGCTCCTTCAGATCTGATTTTGTTTGTCTCATTTTTGTGGTCTATCCTTTGAAAATAGCAGATTTTATGCAATATTTGTCCTTCCAATCACATTAACTTCAAACTATAAATCAGATGTTACGTACTGACAAATTACTTTTACTTGTACTCACATACTTTGGTCTTTGTCAATAATACGTTTTGAAGTACGACATATTGCTGACAAAACTATAGACGATATGCGATAATATTGAAACAAATTTATGCCACAGACACAATAACTTCCAAACTAGAATTATCCCCAAAAGCGAATTTTCACTGCACATTTTCAGTGAATAAAAAGCAGAATGAAACACTTTAGTAGTTCGTTTGCATCTGTAATGAGTCATAGAATTTATTTATTCAACCCTCTACAGCTCAAATCTGATCTTGAAATAAAAGAATAACAAAAAGTTTCTCACTAGTACAAAGAAAAAGTGCCCACGATAAATACTGACCTTTACTTTGGCCAGTTCAGGACTGAATGGGTGATTGAACCTTTGGGTTTATAACTTGTCAAAGGTATAAATCTTCTTTGAGAGCGTTGGATCCTCCCTTCCCATCTCAGCACCCAGAAATCCAACAAGCATTTATCAAATTAAGCCTTAATTAGGAGCATAAACACACAAAGCCGCCATTACAGCGTCAGAATGGAAGGGCCCTGGCTTTACCTTAAAGTGCTTAATGACAAGAAGTAAAAGTAGAAATGTATAAAAAGTAAAACATTATAAAAGTATATGTTTTGCTATAGACACAAATCTTGCTTTTACCACTTGAATTAAGCTGTGAGAGAAAATATGTTTGGAAATATTTAGTAATTTATAACTGTGGGGGTTAGAAAAAATACACACACTACATCAAAATTGGGAAAAATGGACTAAACCTGGCACTAAACCTGAACTATAACAGGACTAAACCAAGTCTGCATCAAGTCTAAACAAGGCACAAACCAGGACCAAACCAGGTTCAAAATAGGACTATTCCAGGAGAAAAAAACGGTTCTATATATAGTGTTATAACTATTCCAAGTCAAAACTATAGCCAAGATTCCTTAACTGTAAGAATCTCACATACCGTGGTACCAGTGCCACATTTAGAGAGGGGCTGACCGTTTCTGCGTACGGGCCTGCAAAACCCGCTTGTCCATCAGCAAAGTTAACTCAAACCATTCACACTCCACCATTTGAAATCAACCATTTAATGAGTTGCTGTTCCCTGTAAAAGAAAAAGCCCCTTTCAGTTTTATTGGAAAACAGAGAGATTCCAACGAAGTGAAGACGAGGTGGGCAGGAGGGAGAGTAGAGATTTCTGGACGCGTTTCAAGGCAACAATTAGAGGCAACCGATGTCTGCTTCTCTGCAAACAGCACATACAAACAATGGAAATTTCTTGGGTTCTTGATCCAGTTTTATGAGGAGCGAGCCTAACGAGAAGCGATTGGGGACTTATTCTGCAGTAAGTATGGATTGCCTCCAGACTATAAAAGCTATAAGTAATGTGATTTTGTTCCAGAAAGCCCACTCCAAACCAACATGGACCGTCCTTTCGTTGGAAGTTGCATGTCTAGCAGTGTTGGTCTCATTCAAGGATTACTACAATGACTTTGAGTTTTAACCAAGATTTACCAGAACCATGAATTTACCATGAACTAGATTTGGTCCAATGAGATTCATCTGGTCTTCCGATTATTTATTTTAATAGATTTTTTTTTTTTCAGACGAAGGTTTCGTTTATTTCCATACCAGATAGCTTCCACTTCGCATTAGCGGTCTTCCTCAGGGTCGTGTGACGTTGCTGTGACGTGTCCGGTCAGCTGATTTAAGCAGGTTTTGGCGTTGACTTCTTCGTCGCTGGGTTAAGGAGGCAACCGAAAAATACAGAACAGTGCCCATGTGACTTTAAACCGGGACGAGGGGGCCTTTTTACTGTCACACACCCGGAATACTGTCCTGAAGAAGTCGGACTGAAGATGGCGCTGTCGTCCTGCTTCCACCGGTAGAAAGACAGCGCCAGAACCTGTTTAAATCGGCTGACCGGACACGGCACAGCAACATCGCGTGACCGCTCTGAGGAAGAGCGACAGCGAGCGGCCGAAACTGTCAGGTATGAAAACAAACTAAACCCTGGTCTGTAAAAACAATCTATTCAAATAAAAATATGTACTACTTTTGTTACATTGCTGATTGCTGAACTTTTGGCCACTTGTTTCAATCATAAACCCAAACTCATACAAACGAGGATTAGCGAATGAACAGTTGAGAACAAAATGATTATATTACAAGTCAAAAGTGTGGGGCTGCGTTGAAATCTAAGCATTAGATTAGAGCAACAATCAGAGATCACTTGTTATTCTGCGTTCTGGTCAACACAATCTGCTCTACTTCTGGACACTTGTTTAGTCTGTTAACATAAACACATACAAACCACAGTCTTATTCGATACTTAGTGAGCTTATATCTGTAACAGCCATGTCCAGCTAATAAGTCGGCCTGTTTACTCCAAATATACAGAGCCCAAATCCTCCCTTCCCAGCTCAGCACCCAGAAATCCGACAAGCATTTATCAAATTACACCTCAATTAGGAGCGTAAACACACAAAGCCGCCATTACAGCGTCAGAATGGAAGGGCCCTGGCTTTACCTTAAAGTGCTTAATGACAAGAAGTAAAAGTAGAAATGTATAAAAAGTAAAACATTATAAAAGTATATATTTTTAGCTATAGACACAAACATACTTTTTACTGCTGAGAATATATATGTTTGGAAATATTTGGTAATTTATAACAGTGGGGGTTAGAAAAAATACACACACTACATCAAAATTGGGAAAAATGGACTAAACCTGGAACTAAACCTGAACTATAACAGGACTAAACCGAGTCTACATCAGGACTAAACGAGGCTCAAACCAGGACCAGACCAGTCAAGATTCCCTAATTGTAAGAATCCCACTTACCACGGTAGGTCTTAAGGTGAGCGGGGTCGCCTCTCCGCAGATCTGACCCGTTCTATGTGGATGCGGGAGACAACACACCATGGTACCAGTGCCACATTTAGAGACCAGTATTATCCTGCATTTGATCAATTGTTTGTATTGCTTAAAAAAATATTAAAAGAAGTAATCTGCTGAAATAACATTAGGTGTGCTGGGTCGCCTCTCCACAGATCTTAACTGTACTGTGGATATGTGGGATACACCATACCATGCGACCAGTGCTACATTTAGAGACCACTTTTATTTTGCATTTTATCAATTGTTTGTATGGCTTAAAAAAATACAATAAAATACATAAATAAAAAATAATGCCCTGAAATAACACACATTCTCAAGGTGCGCAGGGTCGCCTCTCCACAGATCTGACCTGTACTATGGACATACCAGCGCCACATTTAGAAAGCAGCTATTTTCAACCTCGTCTGGAGCGCCGGATGGACGTTGCGTTCAGTCTCATGTTTTCACACCTCGCCCCATAAACCGACGCCCGACGCACCTCCGCTTCCTTTGCGCCGTCCTCCCCGCCTCCCCGCGCTCCCTTGTTAAACGTACAGGATTTACTCTGCCGCTACCGTAAAACTACAGGTAACACAATCTCATAAAACCGCGCCGGCTTCTGCAGCTGCTAGACGGATTTGAAATCGCAGTGTCGTAACCGAAGCTTCCAAAAAGCTGAGACGTGAATGTTAAAAGGACAATTTCATCTGCCTTCTTCCATATTTTTGCAGCGGGGGACGTCCCCGGAGGCGAGCGTTGGCCGGTAGTTGCGGACAGAGCGAGTTAATGGAACACTTAATACACAGTCCATCAGTGTAAAGCAGTCATCGCCGGTTACTTTTCGAGGGGAAGGGGGCGGAGTTTGGATCCACGGGACGAGGCGCGTTTATGAGCTGTGTCCAAGGGGCGGAGGTGGAGATGAGAGGGACACAGAGGACTGCGGGACGCTGTTGCACAATACACTGCTAACACATACAACCGTAGACTGTGTATATAAATGGGCATAGCTAACCTGCTAGCCGCCGCGTTCCAAACAGGAAGTGAGCACGGCTCCATTGACTCTGGCTCCAATTCACTTTCTATTGAAAAACTGTGACCCCTCTCTCTGTAACTGCTCCTGTCAGGCTCTTCATTTTGGTCTTAAAATGTTCGTATTAACCCGCTCTACATGATCCTGGTGTTTTTATTTCACTGTTCTTTCTGTAAATCAAGTTATGAACATTAATAACAGACAAATCGGGCGTCTTCTTTCCCCGAGGTCACTCCCGCCAGCGTTAGCAGCAGGTTGGATTGACAGCGTTGCTAAGCGCCCGCTCTTTGCTAAACCAGCGGTGCGGGCGGGAAGGGGCGTTACCTTCAACAACCTCGCTCCGGATTGGCTCTTTGGTTGCTATGAT
>KN469265.1:6242-20241 GCA_000787095.1 Periophthalmodon schlosseri
AGCATAATGCATCTAACCATTTTAAACATTTAACAACTTTTTTTTTTCTTTGAAATTTATATACAGCAACAAGTAGGACATCTGGCCATAGGCTGTATATATAAATGGACATAGCTAACCCGCTAGCTGCGGCGTTCCCAATAGGAAGTGAGCATGAGCGCGCTTCAGGCTCCATCGACTCTGGCTCCAATTCACTTTACACTGGAAAACCGTTTCCCCTCTCTCTGTAACTGCTGCAGTCAAACTCGTCATTTTGGTCTTAAAATGTTCATATTAACCCGCTCTACATGATCCTGTTTTTTCTTTATTTTGCTATTGTGTCCTTGATTCAAGATATGAACATTAATAACAGACAAATCAGACGCCTTTTTTCCCCAAGGTCATTCCAGTAACAGGTTGGATTGACAGCGTTGCCAAGCGCCCGCTCCCTGCTAAACCAGCGGTGCGGGCAGGAAGGGGCGTTACCTTCAACAGCCTCGCTCCGGATTGGCTCTTTGGTTGCTATGATACTCGCGGTCGGAATTTCTAATATGCAGCTTGGCTCCAAATTCACCCCTATAACTGTTAAACTCAATGAGCTTCATTTGACTGAAGAACGTTCCACAGTACGGGATTAAATCTTTCAATCAAGTTACAAGTCAGATCTGTGCTGAGGGGGCATGAATGCACGTTTGTTGAAGACACTGTCCACTGATCTAAAAGTTGGCAGTTCAAACCCCGCTGTTGACATAAACATCTTTGGCTGAACGGTCAGATCCAGTGACCCACAGGTTGGCGGTGCGATTCCTGCTCCCACAGATGAATGCTGTCATTGTGTCCGTGGGCAAGACACTTAACCCACGTCACCCCTAGTGTCTGTGTACACAGGTGTATGAATGTGTGTGTGAATGGGTGAGTGGTTCCTTGATGATGACGTAAACCACTTTGAGTGCTATATATGTGTGACCAAGGCAACAGTAGCACCTGTATTTGAATAAATGCAAGATGGATAAGTTTAATAACATACTGTGGAACATTCCAGGCAAAGCAATATCCTCTCCATGGAGGCCCCCACCAAGAAAGTTACATAGGGCACCTTTAAAGTGGTTGGTTGTTTATACAGGCTGACCACCACATTTCTGAGTCTCCTCTTGGGACCTTTTTTCCCCTCACGTCTTATTATATATTTAATGTGCGAGGTGGTTGGGGCCTCTGGGCTTGTCAGGGGAGGGCCTAATTGAGCATGTAAATGTCAGAAAGCAAAAGTGAGGAGCTTGCATTGTGGAGAGCAGGTACCTGGGGAATCGCAACAAGTGTTTATTACCATCATGGCTATGGGAGAGGTACGGAAAACCCAATGGGACAAAAATAGATGGAAAAAACCCACGTAGGAAAATGGCAGAAGATGACAATGTAGGATATTGTGTGAAAGACTGGCGTCAGGGAATAGCTAGATTGTAAATACCAAATGGATGTAACTGGGAACGGGGACTAGGCAAAACAAACTTGACAGATAAGCTCCAAGGAGTCCATAAGAAAAGTGTGAAATGATTTTAAACATAACCTCATTTCCTCGTTGTTTCTGAGCGCCATCGCTCCTTTGAGTCTTTCTATCATTAGTTTCATCTCTACTGACTAACTGTCCGCCGAGTGAGAAAACGCAAATCCTCTAAACTCCACTCCATTATCAGATGCATTACAAACAGAAGAGTCAATATGGAGACCAAAAAGATAGAGTGTTGACCTTTCACTGTGATGAGCGGCGTCGATAACATGACAAATAAAAGAAATAAGACGCAAACATGAACGCTGGTGTTCAGAGTCTGTACTGGGAGTAAAGACCAGTTTAACAGTTCATAGACTTCATAACAAAGGTGCGGTGGTGGAACGTAACAAAGTACAAGTAGTAAAGTACTGTACTTAAGTAGACTTTTCAGGTATCTGTACTTTACTTAAGTACATTTTACAGTGGATACTTTTTACTTTTACTTCACTACATTTGAGAGCAGGTATCTGTACGGTCTTCTCCACTACATTTTTTAAATGGACTGAAAAGGGGATTATTTTTACTATGTTCGTGGTAACATCCTGACTAAAGTTTTTCAAGCTTCGGCTGTTAGAAGTTTACAATTTAGAGTTTAATAAATTTACAACACTTGTGTGAAATACTTTTACGTTTTACTCTTAAAGTACATTTTTAAATGGGTACTTTAATCCTTTTACTTAAGTAGATTTTTTTCATGTGATACTTTTACTTTTACTTGAGCAACTTTTTACCTCTGTCTTTTTTTTTTTTTTACTTAAGTAACAAAATTGAGTACTTCATCCACCACTGGAAAGGTGCAACAAAGCAAAAATAAATGATTTTGATCCTCATTTCAGTTTTGTAAGTAAGGTTTAGCTTTAATTCGCTTAAACGTGCTTTTGGTCACCTTGGGATAAATATTTCACATTTTCTAATTTAAAATAGTGTCTACATTTGAGAAAAAAAAAAAAAAAAAAACTTTATAAACTTAAGTTGCATCTCCCTCTGCTGTCAGCAGTGGGTATGAATGTGAATAATGGGGAAATATAAAAATATACAAATGAAGTCCTTAGCCCCCTTGAATGCTATGCTAATAGAGTCATGTGGATGTCGTGAACAAAATTTGACTGCAGAACGAGTCTGGAGACGGTTTATGGGCTTAGAAATGTAGGAGAAGCCTAGATTTTTATCTGTGATGCAACAATGCAAACAAAGCATTTTTGAGTGTTCAGAGAAGAAGACTTTGAATTAATGGATAAATGAAATGAATGAAGCTAACTTTATAAACTTAACTTCAGCTTACAATGAGAAATTTAGGCATTGGAGCTCCCTCTGCTGTCAGCAACGGATATGAACGGGAATAATGGGAAAATATAAAAACGCAACAATGCAAACAGAGCATTTCTGAGCATGAATAAAGGAAAATACAACTTTTTTTTTTTTTTAAATCCAATGTTTTGGAAACAACAATATAACATGGTTAAAAGGTCAACATGGACATACGGTATAACAAAATGTGATAAAGTTTCAGTATCCTCATTGCTTCAAAAGGTGGTATTACACATCTATGGGTTTGTGAAGTTGCAGTGTTATGTTTTTTTTTATCACGTTTTTGTATATTTATGAAATTTGCTGTGCAGGAACATGAGTGACGCGGTCCTGTGGGCTAAGTCTTGGACAGGATCGTACCGCTAACCTTAAGGAGGGTTCAAATAGTGTGGGCGAGATTGCTAGATTACTCATACATGCATGGATGGCATATAAAACCTCTTCAGGCATGTTTTTGATGCGGGAACATTATAGTACATTTTGCATAGTACCTCCTCTTTAATTTCCAACTGAACGTATTCAGAAGAATTTGAAAGTCTTTCTTTTAGTGTGGTACTATAAACCAACTTCTATCTATCTATCCAAAGAATCCCAGATATTGGATGATGTAAAGCGACTCTGCCAAAGGGGTCAGCAAATGAACAACAAAAATAACATTGGTTGGGATTTAAGTTCATCAAGCCTCAACCTGTATCAAAGGTTCCACATGTATTTGTTGTTCTGGCAGTGGTGTAGTGGTGTGAAAACATAATTAGAATTGCTCTGTAATCATCTGTTTACCACTTTTGTGTTCTTGGCAAGACATTGTGAAAAGCCTGTTGGTGCAGAATGGCTCCCGCAAGTGTGTCAGTCAATAAAGGAAATGTGTGAACATATAAAGTACTGTTATTGTAACATTAATCGTGGCACGTCGATTGTGAGGTAGGCCTGTCACGAGAACAAATTCTGAAGTGCGATATATTGCTGAAGAAAATATAGACGTTAAACGACAATATTGAATTTAGTTTATGCCACTGACACAATAACCCTAAAGTAAATTTATCCCCAAAAAACTGTTCTAAATGTACGATATGGTTAAAAAACACTAACGACATTAAATAAATATCAGAATGAAACACTTTGGTAGTTAGTTTGCATTTATAATGAGTCATAGAAGTTATTTATTAAACCCTCTACAGCTCAAATCTAACCGTACAACAGGAGAAATAAAAATAAAGTTCCCGACTAGTACTAAGAAAAAAATATTTTATTATATTATTTCCAAAAATTCTTGTTCCATCTAACATATATTGAGGTCCTCTTCAGATTTGGAGGATATTTTATTTTATTTTACTTACTTTTTTTTTGGAATAAGATGCAACTGAAATGTAGTGCACTGTCCTCGTCTGGCTAAGGCTTGTGACAATGGTGTAGTGTAGCGCTATTTTCGACCACGTTTAGCTGTAGCTTAGACTCGCTGTAGTCCCATTACAAACCTGGCAACTAAATGAAACGTCTCACTACATCCACACTTGAGTTTTACGCCAAAAACAGCAAAAAAGTAAATAAAATAAAATAAAAGAACTACCACTGGCACAGATGGATAGCAGTGCCAAATGCGGTGTGTACAATAGCTCAGTTCGACTCCCATCTCCCTGCTGCGTCTGCCCCCACACCCCTCGGGCTAAACACACTCCACTTTATTCCTCTTGTTGACTGGCAAGAGGAGCTGTCACCCTCCCTGCCGTCTTGTGCCATCATCTGCCTCCTCCTGGCGGGGTTGTGGTGATGCTGCGTTTTTTTTTTTTTGTTTGCATTTGAGTGTCTGTGGGTGGTCCGCTGCCAGCCCCTCTGACTCGGGGCTGAAGTGATCGCTATGGCAGAGAGCGAGGCAGATGCTAATGCCATGTGCCAGCTCCGACGTACCGCCACCGCTGCCTCCCCGGAAACGCGTCGTACAAGTTGTGCTGCTTTAGTAAGTTTATGTCTGAGGTGTAGTTTACAGGGGAAGGTATGACGAGTACTCGAGAACAAGTTCAGATGGAGGTCGAGCTAGTTCAGGTTGTTCTGAGGCTAATTATTGTTGTTCGAGTCGTTCAAGGTTATTACTGTAGTTTGTCGTAAGCAGTGGTGGAAGAAGTACTCAATTCTGTTACTTAAGTAAAAGTACAGATGCCCCAGCAAAAAAACACTCAAGTAAAAAGTACTTCGCTCATAAGATTTCAAATGTAGTGATTTTGATAAAGATTTGTGCTGATTTTTGTTCAACTGAATCGATCGTTTGTTCTAGCTGTTTTTATTTGTATATTTTTGTTTGCTCAAATGATGAACGTGTTAAAAATAAACTCCTCCCACTTTTCAGCAGGTCTCAAATAATAGTAAAAAAATGCTTTTACTTTTCAGTCTAGTTCAAAAATGTAGTGGAAAGTAGAAAGTACAGATACCTGCTCTCAAATGTAGTGAAGTAAAAGTAAAAAATATCTACTTTATATACTTAAGTAAAGTACAGATACCTAAAATATTTACTTAAGTACAGTACTTTACTACTTTTACTTTGTTACATTGGGGTAACAGTAGCTCAGTTGGTAAAGCGTTTGTCCACTGATCCGAACGTTGGTGATGGTTGGCGGTGCGATTCAAGCCCCCACAGATGGATGCTTTTGTTGTGTCCTTGGGCAAGACACTTAACCCACCTCGCCCCAGTGTCTGCGTGCGCCGGTGCACGAATGTGTGTGTGAGTGGGTGAGTGGTTCCTTCATGTAAAGCGCTTTTGAGTGCCTCGAAGGTGGAAAAGCGCTATATAAAAATGTGCCCATTTACCGTGACCATTTTACATTGCACCACTTGTCGCAAGCATCCGTTTATTGTATGAACATTAATAAAGTAAGTACTACTTGATTGCATTTACACAAGTCCATGTATGGACGAGGTAAGGTGAAGTAAACTTAACTGTCCCCGAGAAGAAGTGTGTCTTGGGTTACACTGCCACTTAAGCTGCATAGAATTCCACAGACAGAAGTTATAATTATCTGCCATCCACATTCATCACTGACATTATATTAAAAGACCTAGGTGTATATTCATAGACACCAGGGTTAAAACCATAAACGTACATTACTGGACACATACTGGAGAAACTGACCTTCTCTGAGTACCTTTCAGACGCCATACTTTTACTAGAATCATATATTTGACAATACTTTCTTGGGTTAATCTGGTTACTTTACCTACTGTGAGTGAGTCTACAGTAAACAAAGGTTATATCTTGGCAAGATTAACTGATATGAGACTTATATTTCTTGCACTCTAGCTTCAGCTCATTTTTAGGATATGTTCATTGAATTTGCCAGATTTTGTGCATTAAAGAAACGTTTTGTCCTTCCAGTTGCATAAATCATATAAAATATAAAAGAATTAGGAGTAGGAGCTTTCCCCAATACTTTTTACTCCTGGACCACTTTGTACATCTACTTCATTAATAGTATTTTGAAGTAATTATATTCTTTAAGTACACTTAAAGTCTCCTTTGGTAAGTAATTGGAAGTGCTTCAATTTCATTGCCAACATTGCATTTTTAATGGTTCTCTATCAATTCAAGACTGGAGATATCTGCCACAAGGGGTCAGTAAAGAAACAAAGGAGACATTTTTACATTTTTCAGCACGGACTGTTCACAATCCATTTCTTTTGACAGTAGATTCACCCCTGAACGTGACAATTTTGTGCCTAACTTTTGGACAAACTTGGAGCAATGCCAAAAGACCTTTATTATTATTATTATCATTATTATTATCATTATTATTATCATTATTATTATCATTATTATTATCATTATTATTATCATTATTATTATCATTATTATTATCATTATTATTATCATTATTATTATCATTATTATTATCATTATTATTATCATTATTATTATCATTATTATTATCATTATTATTATCATTATTATTATCATTATTATTATCATTATTATTATTTGGCTGTTTATTTTTTTTTTTTATTTATTTATTTATTTTTTTTACTTTGTTTAACATGCAAGAGTTCACCTGTGACCTTTATGTTTTAGGCCATTGCAAGATAGGCACTTAATTATAGCTATATATTTGAAATTTGTTCTTATGGGAAATCCTCATGAGGTGCCAAGTAAATGCGCTGTAGTGTTGCTTGGAATGGAATAAGAAGCAGTGGTTATAGCTTGAATGGTGTCACAGTGTTTGCCAAACTTTCTCTCACGGTTGTTTGAGTAATGCGCACACATACGCACTGAAGAGAAACAGAACTGATAATCTGTTGGCAGTAGTGGATGCAGTTGTAGCCAAAAATATTTTTGGGCTTTATAATTAATGTATGCTATTTGTAGAAAGTTAAAGGCCCTGTACTCGTTTTTATTTTCGCATGCATTTGACCAATATTTGCCTTGCCTCAGTACAGACATATTGTGCAAGCGGCTCTTGAGATCATCCAATGCAATTCTAAAGCGTTTAATTGTGCGGTAATCAGAAAGTGCGTGTTAGCATGCTAGTTGTTGCCTTACCGCGACGGCAAAACTCCACTCTGGTCTGAAAAGCACATATAAACGCATTGCAGAGAATGATTAGGATTAGGAATAGTTATAGACCGCTGCAAACAGATTCAAGTGAACTAGTTTTTTCATTTTTCATTTCATTTTCTTTTTCACATTTTAAGCAGAAATCAGGTACGGCGCCTTCAAAAAAGAATCTGAAATATGTAAATGCTTAACTTGTATGGAAAAACGGAACAGAAGTGAGTAAGTGAACCATTTACTTTGAGTTCCTCCACAACCTCTCGGATTTCTATGGGCAAAAATATACTCTGAGATAAGGATAGAAAAACAAATAGGACTACTACACCACTCGGGCCAGAAGGAAGCAGTAAAATGCGTTCACTCTAAAAAGTCTCGCCAACAACCCACATTTCAAGTCTGATGTGTCTATCTGAGAGGTAAATGTTTGGAGCAGCGGATGAAATTAGGAAGAGGAGATTAAATGTATAAATCAAGGTGCTTGGGGAGGCAGAAATAACTCGGCAGCTCAAAACAAAATCATCAATATCTCATCTGGTCCAAACATCATTTCTATTCAACACATTTCCATCATGGCTGCGCGGCCCTCTCCTCCTCCTTCCACTCCAGTTCACATCAGTGCCCTCATCTCTGCGTTTACAGTGGGTGACGCTAACATGTGTACATACATAAGCAGAATGCACCGGCTCTAAAGCGTCACACTATTGATCTCGCGGTGAACTCTTAAAGTGACTGGGGGTCCAGCATTGGGTTGTTTGCATATCACATTTACATACCAAAGTAAGACCGGCCACTGCCACTGGATCATGCATTATTCATATGCAGGTATTTACATAAGGTGCAGAGCCAGGGCTCAACCTGTTATACACAGGAGCGACTGCTTGGGACATGATGGGTTTCATGCATTTGTGTGGTTTTTTTGTGATCAATTTTTTTTTATTGATCCCCCCCCAAAAAAAAACAAACAAACAAACAACCAAACAAAAAAAAACAAACAAAAAAAACCTTAAAATATAATAAAATGATGGATGTTGTATTTCTGGCAATACTTTTGGAAAAGGTGGTGAACATATTGAAAACACTGTCTAGGTAACCCATTGTTATTCAATTTGTAAAAAAAACCAAAAAAAACCACAGAGCAACATTGGATTAATAAAATAAAATAAAATCTAAATAAAAAATTAAATTATAACATTTAAAAATAAAAAAATACATCAAATAAAATAAATAAATAAAATAAAATAATAGTAATAGTATAATTTATTAAAAGTGCACTATGTAACTTCTCTGTTCAAGGATCGTCAGCCTGCTTTTCTCCATGGAGATGTTTTTGCTTTGCCTACAAAATGTTTCACAATGTGAGATTACACTTGTTTATCTCAATGGAGACGCCACCAGGCCAAGTTACAGGCCAGATCTGTGGAGAGGCGACCCCGCTCACAGTAACAATGCGCGTTTTTCAGGGCACTTCTTAGCAGTACATACACACACCTATAATTGAATAAAAGCAAGAGGATAAGTTCGGTGCGATACTATCGAACATTTAAGGCAAGCAATAGCATCTCCGTGAGAACAAGCGAGTGAAATACCCTCCAACAGAAAAGTTACGCCGTGCGGCTTTAATAAAAACGCCGTAAAACCATGAATTTGAAATGAAATGAAACAAATACTGTACGTAATGGGGGTGCCCTTGTGGGTTCCCATGTGTTTTTATGTGTGTGGACCTCTGGCTTAAACCTCTGCTAACCCTGAAGGACTGCGTGTTTGCTGGCCGCGCACAGTTAATTAGTCCATCGCACATAAGCACCCACATTAGCGTCCTGGCGCACAGATGCATGCTAATCCCTGTCCGGACGTGCGCGCTCACTGACACAGTTTTATCATACGGGTGCCCGCGCCTTAAATCCACATGGGTATTGATGACGCCGAGCTGTGCGGCACCCCAGGGAGCAGGCTGACAAAACAAAACAGATGTCGGTGTGCGCAATGTCACCCTAATGTCAGTTGCTACGTAGTAATTCTCTGTATTAATTATAGGAAGTTGCAATCCACGTTTTGATGGGCTATGGGGATATGGGGAGCGTAGTACCTGAGTTGGGACAGTTTTGAGTTGTCAGCTTTCATCATCTCCTCCAACTGGCTTTATTAAATGGCAAAAATGGTGGCAGTGATGTCTACATTCGGGGCTGCAGTGCTTTTGTGCTCGCTGATATGCAGGTACGAAATGTTGAAAATGAGTGACGGCAAAGAGTAGGTTTTCAAGAGGAGGCTGCGGGTTCAATTACATAAAATGTCTGGGTGGCACAGAGCGCATGTTGATATAGGCTATATTTGGTAATGGAGCTCAACTGTAACTGCCCACCTTGCGGTTCTCATAGACTTATAATTAAAAAATTATATTAAAAATTCGAAAGCTTGCTCGGGGATAATCAGCTATGTGGTAACTAATGACCACAAGACCTATAATTTTTATTTAAAATCTGTTTCTGAAACTTTATAAACTGTGAAGTTAATAAAACATTTCACAGAATCTTGCATTTTAAACAGCCTTGAAGTTAATAAACATTTCACAGAATCTTGCATTTTAAACAGCCTTTTTGGACTTAAAACAGCTGCGTTATGGATATTAGTTAGCATGTAGGTGGTTAGCCTCCGCGATGCCTTGGAACTCTTTGAATTTTTTGGAAAGTCTATGGGAAAAATTAATGGAAAATTTCCTTCCGGAACCTGAGCAGGTTGTCCCTGTTGAGCTCCATGGTATTCTGCCTGAGGTACTGGATGTGTTTCCAGATAATATGTATGAGTTGACTGATTTTGGCAAAAAAAAATGTTATTTAATAATTTTTTATTGTATAGTAGCAGTAGTAATATTTTGATTAAGCAGTTGGAAGGAAAGGAAGGTTTTTGCTCAGACGATTTTTGTTTTTCAAGCTGCAAGATACGTCGCAATCGAATAAAAATGGCAGTCTGATTAGTCGAGATAAGCAAATTTCAAGGACTGCAATAATTTCCTTTGCTCATAACAAATTAACCCGTGGAAGTGGGATCCAGAATACACACTTCTTCAGTACGTTACATAGATGTGAGTCTGGGCACCGGTGAATCTCCTTGTTTCCAAATGGGCGTGATTGAGCGGTATATTAGCGGGGACAATTTGAAAGCGTCTTGTCTTGTGTCTATTAAGTGTCTTGCCCAAGGACACAACGACAGGATTCAGCTGGAATCGCGCCACCGACCTGCAGGTCAGAGGATTTGACCGCTCTCCCAACAATGTCTATGTCGAGAGCGGGATTTGAACCTCCAACGTTCGGATCAGTGGACAAACGCTCTACCAACTGAGCTTCTGTCGCCACAAACAACTGTTGTATATTTTTCCAAAATTGTACAACTCTAATTTTTACTCAAAAAATGTACACAAATCTACTCCATAAGTGAAAAAAGAGATAGGCAGAGTAATGAGGATAATATAACTAGCATATAGGCTACATTGATTTTTAAGCTGTTGGGGGCATATACAGTAATTTTCATCATATTTTAGTTTAATTGTACATACGTTTGGCTTGGTTCCATGCGCTCTTTGCTTTATATGTTTGGAATGAGGCTCAACACCATGTTTTCTTCGCGCGGGCCGGTCTATTGGCATCAGTGCGCTGTCAATCACGTCAACACGCACAAGTTCAGTAAAAACTCCACTAACACTGGCTGACCTTTATCACGGCTCCGAGCCAGGAATACCCGGCTGTCTGCTGTGTCTGTGTCTGCACCAGGCAACCAGCAACACATGTTCAGTCTGCAAATGGATGACCTACGCAATATGCTCTAATAAAGCTGGAAATGTTTGGTTTTATATTCAATTCATATAGGCTCGGGTGAACTGATGTAAAATGCCATTCTACAAAAATAACTGCCTCCTCAGCTTTTGTTTTGTGTGTGTGTGTGTTGTTTTTTTCTTTTTCTGGTGAAGGGTCTGCCACCTGCTTGTCTCCACGGAGCTGGTTCTGCTTTGCCCGACTGGAATGGTCAACACGTAGACTGTATATGTAAATGGAGGTAGCTAACCTGCTAGCCGTCGCGTTCCAAATAGGAAGTGAGCATGGCTGCACTTCCGGCTCCATCTACTCTGGCTCCACTTCACTTTACATTGAAAAATTGTCGCCCCTTTCTCAATAACTGCTGCTCTCAGGGTCTCATTTTGGTCTTAAAATGTTTATATTAACTGGGTTTTTATTTCGCCGTGTCCGTAAATCAAGATATGAACATTAATAACAACCTTCATCAGCCTCGCTCTGTATTGGCTCTTTGGTTGCTATGATACTCGCGGTCGGAATTCCAAATATGGAACTCTGCTCCAAATTCGCCCCTAGACGTCACACTCCCTTAGTCTAATTCTTTATACAGTCTATGGTTCCACAGTATGGCATTGAACATATCTAACTCCGTGGAGACAAGCAGGTGACATGACCAGGCCAAATTACAAGTCGCATCTGTGGAGAGGCGACCCTCCTCACAGTAAGAATGCAATAAAATATAGCAATATAAAGTGACAAACTGATTTTTTACAAGCTATAGAATTGTATAGCTATAGTTTAATAGCTATAGTTAGAGATGTTTTAGCACCTTTCTCAACTCCTACAACTTCTTGTCCAGTTGACAGATTCAACTTTTTACTATTAACATGAAAGTAATAAAACTTCACAATATAGTTAGTGTTGCAAATTTCCTTAGTTGATCAAATGGCAGCCTCTGGTGGACAGGTGGGAAAGTGCGGCATACAATAAGCCAGGTGTACAGGAGCTAGAAAAGGGCTGAGTCTGCAGAGTATGAGCTCCTCTTAAACCCGAACACATAACTTGACTTGAACATGATACCGTGCAGTTACACATTTACTTACTGTGCTATTCTATTCCAAGTTACTCTGCTATCCACGGCTTCCGGAATGACAAAAATAGGACCGTTGCCAGAGTGAGTAAGAATTTCAAACTAAATATAAACATAGACTGTATGTATAAATGGACGTAGCTAACCTGCTAGCCGTCGCGTTCCAAATAGGAAGTAGTCATGGGCTGCGCTTCCGGTTCCATCGACTCTGGCTCCAATTCACTTTACATTAGAAAACTGTCACCCCTCCCTCTGTAACTGCGGCAGTGAGCCTCGTCATTTTGGTCTTAAAATGCTCGTATTAACCTGCTCTGCATGATTCTGGTGTTTTTTATTTCGCTATTGTGTCTATAACTCAGGATATGAACATTAATAAGAGACAAATCAGGTGCCTTCTTCACTCCAGATTGGCTCTTTGGTTGCTTTGACACTCGCAGTCGGAATTCCTAATACGGAACTCTGCTCAAACCGCTCTAGCCTGGATGAGCTTCATTTGACTGGAGCCGAACGCTATGGGTGACATCGCACTCACTTAGTCCACTTCTTTACACAGTCTTTGTGAAGAAAAGCGATCACAATTTTGCAAATAACAGAAACATGATTCATCAAGCCTTTTAAGCCAGATGGCATTCCTAAACCAACCTTCTTCACAACCGGGCTCTATAATACATTGATTTGATTTAGCTGCAGTTACATACAATCTCGTACATTTTGAGCACTTCCCCTCCTCCTGGCCTGGTATCCGCCACCACTATCTTTTTCTGCAAAGTCCCAATCCTACTCTAAGCTCCCGAACCATTTGACTTCATACATAGGCATATCTCATATCAAATCTTGCTGCCTGCGCGGCTGTATAGATCTTCGCAAAGAGCTTATTTCGTAGTTCCCGGGAATGCTTAAGCCTCCTTGTGCGATTTCCTTTGCTCCGGCCGTAATGAGAAGTGCAGCGGAGTGGCAGAGCTTGCAGGGGCACAGTGGGATTGAAATGGCTTGCTGTCTATCAAAGTGTCCAAAATGGAATATAGCCACAGGACGGAGTCAGGGAACCGGCGCGCGCACACATAGACACACGTGTGCGTTAGTCGAGTATTTGCGTGAACGGAAAGGTCGAGACAATCACTGCTGAGTCACCGCTGATAACCATCATTTGGAGGAATCTATCTTCTAAATTGAATAGACTGGGATGACATTTAAAAATATATATTTGCAAAAGCGAGTGGCTAAGCGTGATGGGTAATGTATTTTAGTGCACTTGAATATACATGAGCTATGGCTGTGTCAAATGTCCACCCCAGCCCCTAACCCCTCATTCACTACATAGCTCCGCACTCTTTAGTGGACTCTATAGTGCACTCGTTCACAGAGCGATTTGGATCTGCAGCGCACTACTTCCGGGTCACGTGATTCTGGAGTCTGGGTGAAAAAAAGTCAGCTAAACTCTGATAAAACTTGATTTCTGTCATAAATAATGATCAGATTGGAATGGCACACATATTTATAGACTAATAATAAGCATAGAAGTTTTTGTCAAGATGGATCTCACGTAAACGGATTGGGTTATTGGAAAGCATCGCTCTGTTTACAGCTCATGCTAAAGTAAGCGGCTAACGCTAGCAGCTTTATACAGCAACGGTTTATTTATTTAAAAGTGTTTAGTGCGATAAACCAGCGCTTCTATCTGCTTTCATTCAGTTGTGTTGTCGCCATTTTAAACCTCTTAACGTTCCGACGGTCCTTACTTTACAACTCTAACAGCA
>KN469266.1:0-10609 GCA_000787095.1 Periophthalmodon schlosseri
ACAGTATGGCATTAAACTTTTCTCCATGACAAGGCGACACCACCAGGGAAAGTTACAGGTTAGAACTGTGGAGAGGTGACCCATCTTACAGTAAGAATGCATGATCAAGGTATTGAGCAAAATAAACACCTATAATCAAACATATGTCAGACAGATGTTTAATGCCGTACTGTTTTGACATTCCTGGAATAGCAATAACATTTCTATGTGTGGCAGAGTGAAAGAGTGGATCCAGCGGTTTCAAAGTAGAGGCTGAAGTCTGCACGTGCACCACATCTCCATAATCCAGTACGGACAGGAAGGTTACCACGTGAATGCTATGTTAATAGAGCCATGCATTCGGTGTGAACACAATTTGACCACAGTCCGGTGATGGTTTATGCGTTTAAAAACTGCACAGAAGAAGTCTGGATTTTCTCTTGTGGCACAACAATCCTGGCCAAATGCAGCCTCAGAGAAGACGAGATATGTTTTTTAAAGGATAAATTTTCGTCAAGCCAAAATCCAAGATATAGTGTCGACCCTTTCAATGGATGTACCATTTACTTGGCTCAAGGCGCAATGTTTCGGCCAAGCAGAGAAACTACATGAAACATGGTCTTCATGAGAATGTGGATATTTTTGTGAATGGACAGGAGTAGTGAACATTAATTACCTGTCGCCACAGACGAGAGCGCACGAGAACGCGCCGTGAAGCTCAGCCGAGCTCGCAGTCAGACGGCGGCACTAAAAGGAGCAATGATTTAGGAATTTAGTTATTTCATGAATAAGGGCTAAAGGATTAGAACTTTACTAGGACAGAGCTGCCTACACAGGGCCCCGGAAATGCGTGTGGGCAAAGGGGGAGCAACGAGTAACTGTATACACTGAATTCTTTAGGCAGTGTAATTTGCCACATTGAAAATGACTATGTAGCTCTTGGATTTGACTGGACACAAGGCTGGAGTCAGTGAGGTTATTTCTTAAAAGGGCTCTCTCATCTCATCTCATCTCACACTAGTCCTTGTGGAGGCTCGCTGTGTGTCTACTGTCAGGAAAGTGCCCTGTCAGTTTCCTAGCTGCTTTGACCTTTGACCTGTGTGCTGCCTTGTGTCTGGAGGCTGTGTGGACCACTCTGATGAAAAGTGAGTGAGCTGCTTTGTGTTCTCAGCACTTGTCCGCTGTGTTAGCCCCAGATTTTTGTGATTCTCTGAAGTGGTGTCTTTACTCAGCCCTCGGGCGCCTGCATGTCCCCCTGCAGCCACACTCTGATCAGTTAGGCTCTGCAAAGCAAAAAGCAAACTAATATCTTATTTTGCCATGTACGTCACAACTCACTCACTAAAACATATATTCTTTTCTATTTTAAATGGAGGGTATGAGATGGTGTAATTCTCCAGTCGTCCAGGAGTGGTCTAACTGTTTTGCTTCTCAAGTCAAGACGATTGTCCAATCAGAAAGAGAATGAGCCTCACATGTGTAATTTTGGCCGCCAGTTCCTACAAATAAAACCATCAATACTTTACGAAGATGGGAGTCTGGTCACCAGTGCTTCCCCCAAGTTCAGATGGATGTGATTGACAGGTGTATTAGTCACACAAATGGTCCATCAGTATCAAAACAAAAATGGCTGCTTAAGAGGAAAAAAGAAAGGAAAAAAAAATATCGCAGGGGACTGAAAAACATCACATATTTCTGAAAAAAGACTCAAAACTAAACTCAAAAAAACTCTGAGGCGACATAAATTTGATTTTGTGACGGGTGATCAATGAACTCCTTCGTTTCACATGCCTCTGAAAACAAAAAAATCTGATTGCACAAACATGTTTGGTTCTGGCTCAAGATGTGACGGAGAGCATGGGGACCAGACTGATATCCCTCTGTATAAAAAATACAGAGAGATATTCTGAATTTGAAAGGCAAACCTGTCCATATACTGAGAATGAGAAATGTGTTCTCTATATTCATGTTAAGGCACTGGTAACCCAGGTTCAGTTATGATTAAACCAGTAAGAGCTCAAATGGCTTGAGGGACTCAACAATCTCCCACGTGTTGTATGTAAAGTGTGTATTTTATATTCATACAATAAATTAACCAAACCATCATAAAGCTAGCAACAAATCTCATATGTGATTACCTTGTTCTCATCTTGTTTACTGCCAAGTGCACATCTGCAGTGGTCACATTCTGCATTCAGTGAACTCACTGCTGTGTTGCAGTGGGTGGACTCTACCAGTCAATACACAGCCAGAGAAAATGCTCTAATCTCTTATTCTCAGACAGTAAATTAAATTATGAAAATAATAGAAGAGTAATTTCATCCAACACTAAGTCACTGTTAGAGATTAAACATGTTCTGTAAGCATCACATTTGTGCACACTGACAAGACAATGGCACACACAAATACAAAGAGACTTAAGATGGGCTTGCCATACAGAAAGACTATAAAGCTTTTTATTTTGATGTTAAAACAAGGAACACATATCTAAAGATAGGCCCTATCTGTGGATGGTTTACTAACAGTGCACAGAACTGACCAAAGTGGGTGGATTCTCACACTTGTACGGGTCTGTGTGCCTGTGTGTCACTCTATGATATTGTCAAGGGTTGAGTTACATATCTTAAAATAAATAAGTAGCTTGTACAATAACGAAAAACACAGGAGTATTATCAGGATGTCTCCAGGATTGAGGCACAATGACTTAGCTGAATCCTACAGTGTAGAAAATCAGTAGGATATAATAAATGTATTAACTATGACATCTGATGTGTGACTCTCCATACTTACATTTTAGATTCACTGATAGTAATTGAACTGATATATAATGTGTTAGACTAGTCTTTAATATGTGTGGGTTGGTTTATTCCTGGGTTTGTCTTCTTGTTCGGGAGTGACATTGGTTTATACTGTGTTTTGCTGCCACCTACAGAGGGTTGAAGTGCAGCACAAGTGGTGAATTGTCTCAATAGTCATGAATCCTCTGTGCAAACTAAAACGTGCCTAAATGTAATCCAGAACATGTTTTTTCCAATTCTCAGTTTTTTTTTTTATTAAACATTTTGAATATTATTGGTCCAGTTGGGAAATTGAAACAGAAGCATGATAAGGATATTTCCATTCCTTCATTTACAGATCGTTGTACTAATCACTGAGCTACCAGAATATAATATTGACGAAAGGTTCCTATAGCTACAAAACTACCCATACAAGTGCTATTCTTACAATGATAGCAGGGTGTCCATTGTTCATATATAAAACAAATACACTTCTATAATAGCATACTCATAATATCAATATAAAAACACAATTTTGGTTATCGAAGCATTACCAAAGTACAAAAAAGTGGAGAAGACCACACTCCTGATCCCAAACACAATAAAACTCAAAAGTGACAATTATACATTTCCCATTTGTTTACTCCATTAATTCAAATTTAAAATCTCAAGAACAATCAGATATCATACATTCCTGAAAGTAATATTTAATTTTGTTCAATGTATATTTTGAAAAAGGCAAAGGCAAACTATGTGTTACTTGTATGTGAGTGTGTATCTATGTATTTCAGGTTTCACAATCAGGATGGAGGGATATCCACATCTCTATTAGACTGCCCCGGGGCAGCCATGACAACAGAAGGTGCTTACCACCACAATGGGGGAGTGAATTCATGCAATACAAAGTATTAAGTGTCAAAAAATACATATTCTTATAATTCTTTGGAGTGATTTTTAAGTCCATGCTGAACAAGCGTTTGCTGTCAAAGTTGAGCTTCACCGCGCACATGCAGGGTCATAGGTCAAGGGACGGGGGCAGACTTCAGTAGTTCTTCATGGACATGGTTGGTCCTTCTCCGTCATGACGTTTGATCTGGTGCAACATCAGCAGTGTCACCAAAAGCCCCAACAACTGCAGATTCACAAAGACACAAATGTCAAAACTCAAAATACATATAAAAAAAAATATACAAAATATTATACAAAAGTCACAAGATGGAAGGTAAAATAGCAAAAACTATACAATTTGTTTTGTAGAAATACAAAAGATATATAATCAGTTTGGCTACTCCAAGCAAACAAAACAACAACAGAAAATGCATTTAAATCATTTCAAAATCTTTGTCATAACATAAAATCAATATGTGTAGGAACTCTGTGTATGTAAGTACATAAGTCAATTGTTAATACTACAATGTCATTTGTATTCATAAGTCAGAAAAGTCATCAGGTAGACATCATTTAAGCATTGGCTGAAATAAACACTTACTGCTGTGACTGCAAAACCAAAGCACAAGCCCATTGACACCTTCAGAACAATGTCAATGATGTCAAAGAGGAATTCTCCACAGGACTAAGGAAGGACAACATCAAGTGCGTTACTTATGTTGGCTAGTACATCATGCAATCATTAAATAAATAACATAACATTTCAAAAGGATAAATAAGTTGACTTACCGTAGCATATATCTGATCTGGGCCAGTGGTGCCCTGCAAACAAAAGCAATACATTGTTAATGTTAGAGAGAGCTTTGTGGTTCTATAGAAAAGCATTTACCCCTTAACTAGAGGATTCCCATGCCAGGGATTGTTTTTTTCAATATCAACAGGGGAGTCAACAGGGGGAGACAAAGGGGTTCGTCTTCTCGGGCCCCAGAGTCTTAGGGGCCCAGAACTGGATCCTCTTTATATTAATGTATATTAGAGGGGGGCCCATAGAATCAGAATCAGAAGTACTTTTATTGATCCGCAAGGGGAAATTCTTGAGACTTATTGCCCTGGGCCCCCAAATGTCTGTCTTCTGGCCTGAATATTAATATCAATGAATAACATGGCACTTTTTCAATGATTCTTTTGATCCATATTTTTTGCTTGATGTAACAAAAAGTCACCATTAAACCAACCTGCGGTTTGGATCTACATCCTCTGCTTCCAAATCCTGTAAAACTACTGGACGAGCAGGAGCAGGAGTCTGGGATTGTGGAGCCCCAGTCCTCAGCCTTGCTCAGGCCACAGCACTCAGCCTGAAACAACAGGGGCATCCATCAACTCCAAACAGTTCAAAACAAAATGGTCTAAGTGCAGTGGACACTCACACTGGACTGGAGCCCATCCAGCACCAGTCTGAACTCATTATGCTCCATGTAGGTCTTAGAAGCTTCAGATGTGACATTTGTAAATGCATCTTTGAGCTGCAACCACAAATGGATATGTATGAGAACCATGGCAATTTTTAAAATTAATTTAAATATGACAATAAACATTTGACCTTGTTTTTTGTGACAGCGACATAGATGCCAAAGATCAGCATAACAACCATTCCAGCCACCATGAAACCTGCAAACTAACAGACAAAACAATACTCCATACTTAAGAAATATCAAGACCTGTTGCTATAAAAGACGAATTATCAATGACATCACATACACTTTTGTATAAAGATATTAAGAGATGTTGTACTTACGATTTTAAGCACCAGCTGTTTCTCCGAGCATCCGGCGTAGATGCCCAGGCAGGAAATACCGAGGACTCCAATGGCAAAGACCCATCCCCACCCTACTCCTGGAGTTCCCAAGGTGGAAAACTGTGAAAAGAAAACTCTCTAAACTCTCATCTGAGCATACATCAGGATGTTTCATATGGATATGCAAATTCAAATTGTCATTAGATGGCGCTCATACATTTGAATGAATTAGGCGTACCAGTTGTAAGGCTAACAAAACAAGTTAAGTGCCTTAAATAGCTCACATCTTGATTGTGTAATTGTGTATTGTAGTTTAATATTACAACTTTCAGTGCCAGTCAACAAAATCCTTGGAAAAGCTGTTTACAATTTGAGTGCATGAAATTACTGAAACAGGTTCATGTGTGCAGGCAAAATCTTTGTTTACTAACCAGGGGAACTCATAAAATTAAAAAAAAAAACATAAAACATAAAAACTAAACATGAGTGAATGTGCATTGTACCTGGTTACTGGCAGCACTGGCCTTGACTGCTCCAAAAATCAGCAGACATCCGATGATCTAAGAAGAAATGACAAAAATATAGAACGGTATAAGCAAAAACACAGAAAAAAGAAGTCCTGACTGTCTTCTCAGACCTGCACAGTTGTTCTGTGACCACATGGGGTTAGAGTAAACAGCACAAATTACGTCAAGATGTGTGGAAAATTTCTGTCTTGAAGGCCTGGTTCTTAGATAAAAAGTGGGCGGGGCCGGCTTCTTTGTATTGTATGGCCACTGGGAGGAGACAGAGGATGGAAAAAAATATCTCTTGTTTGTCTCAAGCAGGGCCTTAGGAGACCTGCAAAAAATGTGCAGCTGCACTTCCTGCTCCATCCTTAGTGCATTGTAAATGAGCCGAGTTATACTACAATAATTCAGTATTTAACTACCAGGCAGCGGACAGTTTATACATAGATCATCACAGACAGTGTGTTAAGAACTTTACTACAATGTAAATACTTCACAGGAGAAAGCTTCTGTGTTTAGAAAAGTAGTATTTGTGTCTTGAAGCTAATGCTAACTGAAATTAATTAGTGATGTTAAAATAGCGCTACAAATTCAGTGATTTTGCACAGAAAAACAACTGACTATTATAAGTAATTTCATAAAGTTGTTTTGTGTTCTATTTTGGATTAGGTTAGCATAAGTTTTGAGACACAAATACCTTCTTTTATAAACGCACACGCTTCCTCCCATTAAGTGCTTCGTCGCATTAAGTGCATCGTCGTAAAAGTCTTAACATGTCCTGTCTGGTATTTAAATATGTATTTTTTTAACAAAACTCTGCTACATTCTCAAAAAGAGTGAATGGTGCAGGAAGAGCAGCTCTGCACTTTTTGAGAGAACCGGATCTACCCTTTTTTTCCATTATATTTTGTTTTAAATTGTATTTTTAGTATTTTTATTTATTTTATTTATTTGTCTTTTAACATCTTTCATATTTAGCTTAGTTTTAGAGTGTGTCTTGAGTGCATTGTCCCCCCTTTCTGACAAATCCCCTTCTGTGAGTAGGGGCTGTAAATTGGGGTGGGGACTTAAAGTGAAATTTGAGCACTGCTGTCTCTCTCTCTTTCTCTCTCTCTGTGTATATCCACTTTTTTCTTCTCTTTACTGGAAATGACTTATGCAACATATGTAATCACACAAGCTCCCCAAAAGTAGGCCTACGTTTTTCAAATATTTTTCGATCTTTTCAACAACTTATTATACAACTTGTTATTTTCTGTACATTTTGATGAGGAAAAAACACATTTACCACCTACTTATGCTGTTTTACTTACTTTTCCTGAGAAATACAGATAAAGGATTATAACAAAGTAAAAAAAAACTGACCACTGATGCTCTATGGTGAATTTAGACAAAGCATAAAACAATAAACGTGATTTTTTTTTTTTTTTTTAAGTTATTTAAAATTGTTACTTACTGCAAATAAAACATTGAAGAAGATAAAAAGGCATTTGAGACATCCGTTAATTTTGCCCATTTTGAGATGCTAGTCCTTGGTGTTGGAGATGAAGTGGTTCCACTTTCACTAACTCTGTGTGAGAGGATGCTGTGGCCGCTCTAATGAAAGGCAGGAACTGTAACAACATATATGAGCTCTGCAGCCCAATGAGGCCAGCCCCCTGCACCTCCTGTTGGCACATACAGAGGAAGACAGTTTACAGATAACATGGAATATGTGGACATAATTAACAATTAGAACTGCTGAATGATGTTTGTGTTACTGCCTTACAATTGTGAGTCATAATTCATGTTTTTGTTTTGATTTGGGGTTTTTTTGTTTTTTTTGTTAATTTTTTTTTTGGGAGGGGCAGGGGGGTTGTTTTTTTGTTTTTTTTTGTTTTTTAAATTATGTGTATTTTTGTATATTCTGCACATTGATCCACTCATTGATATTGTTTAAATACAATTAATAACACAATTTAAAAGGGATTTTGTGCTAATCTGTATTTTTACTAATGGGCTTGCTGCGGCCATTTGCAATAGGAACATGTCAGTCAGAGCGCCTCACATATTTCACACACGCAGACACAAAGGAGCAGGACCAAACAAAACCTGTACTCACATTAATAGAAAAGAATGCATTTTATATTTATCACCTGCTGAAACATTAAATTATAAAGAAAGGCAGTAAATCTACTCAAGAGAGACAGATTTTACATTCAGGGCTGTTGTGTTTTTACTTATTGTCGTTTTATGGTCAATAATCAGCAAACATCTATGCTATCCATGTTTTAATCCATACTTTTTATGTTGTCCATCGGATTGGATTGTTAAATGTTGTTGAAATATATTGGAGCGCCCTTTGACCTTGGCTTTTGTCTTCAGAACACATTGTTTAAATTCCAACCAAAGTCGCGTCTGCTGTGTGATTTTAGGAGATCCTCACTGCCACTGCCACTTTCTGTAAAGCTACCTCCAATTTTTCCATTCATTGTTTCTTCATCCTGTGTCACCATCGCGTCTCTATAGAGTAAAGGGGTGTTTTGAGATTTCAGATTTTACACCGGATGCACGTTCTGATTCAACCATGTCAGGCTTGGAGCTGATATGACAAGAACACTTTTATAAAACTTTTATAAAACAAAATTGGACATATAATAATTTTGTGACTGTTTTGTATCTCCTTGAGTCCATAGAGCCCATGCTGCAGCACTTATGTTTATCAGAAGCAGCACCGCCCCCACAGTTGGCCCCTTCTGTCAAGGCCTCCCTCTCAGATTTACAAGAGAAAACAATGAGGGACTGATGTGCATCCGAAGACAGGGAGGAACATACTGACCCAACCTTTCTCAACAGGGTAAACGTTATATAGTAGACTTCTTCCTTTGTTTATGTTTATGAGGCTGAACTTTAGGAAACTGTTTTCTCAGTGTGGTTCATTTATGAAAAATACAGAGGTAGCATCAAACGAAACTTCTTCGTCTGCTGCAACCACAAGAAAGAACTGTATAGGCATGACAAATGTTACTTTTTTTGAGTAGTGTCTGACTTGATTGTTACCACGGAAATGTTACTGCCGTGTTTGCAATGTTCCACAGTATGGTTCCACAGATCTGACCTGTAACCTGGTTTGAAGGCGACACTTGCTTTTCCATGGAGGTAAATAAAATTCCCTGCATTCTCAGAAAACCAATAACATCTTCATGGAAACTATAGCAGGTGACTCTACATCAGAAAAGCTACGTAGTGTTTCTTTAAAGGTATAGTATGTATCTGGGCGTGGCATGTCACCAGTATGATTCCATGGAAACAGAAAGGTTCATGCCATAGTGTGGAAGAGTCCTCCAGGGTAAATAAGAATCATATTTACCCGTCATGTTTTTCAGTGCAATAAACACAACCAAACTGAGATGTCTGTGTAATCCCTCAGTCCCTCAGATACTGGTGGACACTGCCTTATATATATCTGAAGGGAGGAGTTAACTACACTGAAACTAACAAACCTATTGTTTACAGTTTCTGTTTGTTAGCAGGCACTGGTCACACTTACTGTAGCTCAGTAGATTTACGCAAAATTAATTTACGGCATTAATTGCATATGCAAATCTATGTCGCATAACTCAACTCTGCTTCCAAAGCCTGTGTAATGTAGCTAGTCCATTACACGGACCTATACTTAAAGCTAGCAGGTAAAAAGGACAATATGCACAGAAGTTTGAAATGTTTATTGATTGGAGTGGTTGGAAAGTTGGATGTTTAGAGGAGGCAATATACATCATTAAAGCGGGCATTTTGTACCAAGGCAAGGGTATTGTTGAAGCCTTGGCACTACCCAAACCCTTTAGAACCAAAGTAATGGAGCTTGGGCATTCTGTGCCATGGGCGGGACACATGGGATTCCAAAAAACTTTGTGCAGAATCTCAAGCAGTTTGGCCGGGCATGTACAATGACATCTCAAAATTCTGTAATGCATGTGAAATATGTCAGCTGACCTCATCCCGCAAAGCCCCTCGTGCCATGTTGCAGCCTCTACCTATTATCGAAACTCCATTTGACAGAATAGGAATGGATATAGTTGGGCCATTGGAAGTTCAGGGAACAAATACATCTTAGTTCTCTGTGATTATGCAACGCGGTGTCCTGAGGCCTTTCCTTTGAAAACAATCAAAGCCAGAAATGTTGCTAACTGTTTATTACAACTGTTTTCCAGAGTGGGAATACCAAAAGAGGTTTTGACAGACTGTAGGACAAACGTTATGTCTAGGTTATTACAGCAGGTTTACAAGCTCCTAGGTATTAAGGGTATTAGGACCACCCCATACCACCCCCAGACGGGCGGGCTAGTTGAGCGGTACAACCAAACTTTGAAAAATATGCTGCGTAAGTTTGTGTCTCACACAGGAGCAGACTGGAACCAGTGGTTGCCATACCTGCTATTCGCATACTGTGAAGTGCCACAGGCCTCAACGGGGTTCTCGCCCTTCGAGTTACTCTATGG
This sequence comes from Periophthalmodon schlosseri, assembly GCA_000787095.1. Taxonomy (NCBI): domain Eukaryota; kingdom Metazoa; phylum Chordata; class Actinopteri; order Gobiiformes; family Gobiidae; genus Periophthalmodon; species Periophthalmodon schlosseri. Next base: position 10,427 of record KN469266.1, read on the forward strand.
ACGCCAAGTAAGGGGGCCTCTCGACCTCCTCAAAGACTATTGGGAGAATTCAATCCCCGCAGAGGAGAATGTGGTGGCCTATGTGGTGAAGATGAGGCAACACCTAGAGGAAATGTCCGCTCTGGTACAAGAGACTTTGAGGACATCTCAACCAAACCAAAAGACTTGGTATGACCACAAGGC
>KN469267.1:0-29677 GCA_000787095.1 Periophthalmodon schlosseri
CACAGGTAATCACAACAACCATTTGTGCATTATTCTCCAGCCTGTTTCAATGACTCACTTGGCGACAGTCAATGTAGGTCGGTCGGAGTGTGGGGGCGGGGGAAAGGGGGGGGTGTGGGTTGTTAGGGCCTCGGTCTCAGGGGAAAACACTTCTCCCACGCTTCCTGTGAGTGGCAACACTTTTCATGTTTACCAGCGGTGGCCAACCATGTGTGATTAAAGCTGACCAACCAGACCGGAGCCCTTTATTCCAGCACCTACCTACCGCTAATTATAAGAATGACAATCTTCCACTTGGAAAATGGGTTGAAGTACGGCACTGAATGGTCCGTCACTTGCAGACAGAGGAATTACATTTATGTATGGTTCACAGCAGGGGCTATTATGCAATATGGTTATTCTGCATTTAACACATTCCACTGAAAATTCTGAACATTTCTGTAGAGATGATTATGTAGAGCCAATAGACGAGTACAATCATGAAAAATATTCCTTGACTCATTTGCAATTTCGTTTAGTGTATAATTGTAAGAGCCAGTTTTCCCCTATAGATTCAGTCTCGCAAATGATATGTTGATACAAAATGGCAGCATAATCACAGCAGTTTAAACATAATAATAGCCTCATAATCGACCAAGGCTGGATTCTTTTTTTCAGCTTGACCTGATTAAAAACAGATTAAAAATGAAAATGGAAAGAAAACATATGTTGTAAACTTCCAAATAAGGATATATAGGGATATTTCAGCACTTCTGTCGGTAATTTCACATTTATCTGATGCTGAAACATCAACTAATACATTTAAAGACATGTTTTCAACACATTTCTTTTGGAATGTCACACTATTGCTTGAATATTTGTATCGGCATACCCAAAAAACTTCAAGATATACATTTTTGTCAGTATCTCCCACCCCTATGTAACAGCAGTAGGGAATTGGATTGAAGCAAGGACACATACAAGTACGTATGATTTATGTAAGATTCAAACCAACTATCTTCCAGTTGTACATGACTTAACCCACTGCTACTCTCATTTTGAGTTTCTATGAGGACCGCAAGATAAATCAAAGCAAAATCACAATTTCAGCGCAAGTCATACAAATTGCAACTAGGTAGTTTTCCAAACCCCTTTTTCTATAACAATAGAAAATTACTAATTAACCAATTACACACAAGATCATCCATGATATCTCTTCTGAGCTTCACATTCTCACCCATGTGTGATGCATCTTAAACATTAATCCACTAAATTAGCATGAGCGCTATCAACACCCCTGGTGTTTAGTTCCTGCGCAGCACATGGGAGATACAGGCCTTATTTACACCAGAGGAATGAATGGGGGATGGTGTCAGACAGCATGGATCACTTTAAGCGTTCATTGCCGTGACGGTTAATCGAAAGTGCCGAGACCTAGATTCTGTCTTTATGCACAGCCATTAGCATCAAATGTATTCCACTTCTCTCCATATGCTAAATGGTGTCACTGAGTATTCAGCTGCCATTTACGAGCAGAACACATAGATTTTGCCACAGCTAAAATAAAAGGATTACACAATACTTCAGATTTCTATCTTTACTGCTACAGTGCTACATCTGCATTGTTTAACCTCACAATACACATAATACAGCACAAAGAAAAGGTTGAAATTTATTTATAGCTATATATGGCCGTTTTATCCTATACAGTAATCTCCAGTTGTAGCCAAATGTTTTCACGCCACTGTTTTCTTTGCTTTCCTCACAATTCTTGGTGCACTTTGTAACTCAATATTGCCCTAGTAACAAGTAAATAATGAAAAAATTGCTTCCTCTGAGTGTTCACGTCTCATCTTCACTTGTTCTTGACCATAGAGCTATTACATCAGAAAAAGCTACACCAATGTCACATGGGAATGGTTTAGTAACTGGGTCAGATCATATTTCGAATCTATATCAACTGATTCAATATTCCAGGATACTTTACCCAATAAGCCCCAAACCTGAACCAAAAACAGCATTTCACAAAATACTCTGGAACAGTGTGCCATCATTTAACCAATCAGAGGCAGAAAACACATCCCCATCTTCAGTAATAAACAAGGCACTGACTGTACAAAATGAGCTTGTGAATTGTTTTGAATGTAGGGCACAGATTAAACCACACTCTATCATCCACTTTGTATGTGTGGAACTCACTGACTTCACACCTCTTTGAAAAATTCTGGTTATTCTTATACACTGCAGTTCATTCATTCAAATGCGAAAACAAAACTTTCACTTATTTACTGGAAATACCCTGAATGTCTGGATACAAGACACAACAAATTCTCTTTCATTTTGTATTACATTACATTACATATATTCTTCATTTGTTCATAGTAACTATTCGTAACATGTTGCCAGAAAATAGAGTAAGACCTTTACCTGACCATTCTTCCTGCAGCGAGCCGAACAGTGGAGGATTAAGCCATAAACACAGTAGCACACCAGAGTGGGCAATACAATGGTTGCTATGGTGACGGGAAGATCTTGCTTCTCTGTCAACAGCTGCTCATACCACCCTAAATACCCCCGACTCTCCTTGAGCTCTCCTCCTGTGTGACACCAGGGTCAAACAAACAAGGCAAGGAACCCAGATGCTGAATTTCATTGTAAGCGCAGTTTTCTCACAACATTATGCTAAATATATATACACAATATTCACTATATAGAAGCCATCACCATAGTGCACAATACAAATGTAAAATGCATCAAAGTATGGCAGCAGCAGGTAGATATCACTACGCTTTCATATACTAGTCCTATTCACACAGGAAAAACAAAACAAAACACTGATTAACAAAGACAAGGCAACTCTAAACTAGATTTTGAATCCACTGTAGTAATGTCAGTCTTTATGATTAGGCCTGTACTAGGACTACATTTGCAACATTCATGTCACTGCCAATAGCGTTTGGGGCAGCAGGTATTGGCCTGGATGGTGTTTGGTGTAGGGGCAGCAGTTGCGCCGTTTGTAAGTGTTGTTTTTGAAGGCAGCTGGTTTGTTCCTTACTCAAAGTTCATACACAGTTGTTGTGCCCATTGATTAGTCAGCCCTGATTGTAAAGCTCCAATTAATGGAGCAATGATGAGCCTTTTTAATGAACATAGTCTCTCAGACAGTAAAAGCATGTGGTTTGGAGTTCAGATTTAGGAGGAATAAATTCGATTTTTTTTTTTTTTTTTTTGTTAAATGTCAGTGACAAAAAAGTCTGTATTGTTCATACACCTTAATATTAAGGTTAGTTATTGAATTTTTTGGAGAAAAAAAAATACATTGGATTTCTACAACACAGGATCACTCAATATGAGGAAAAAAATATTTTATTTGTTAATTTTTTCATCACATCATCCAGCCATACCTGGTTGCTCATTTGAGTCATCCTCGCACAGTTATGTCACTGGTTACTACAGGACGGGCTGGCATTCTGGGTAAAAACCTCCTCACTGTGTCATCATGGATGTATAAATACAACAGCCTAATGCACAATGTTTACAAAATGGATAGCAGTCAAAGATTTTAATTAACTGTATTAATTAAGAAGCATTGTACCAGAATTCCTACATACTCAGTGAGTAGTATTTATACACATATTTCACAATGATAAAAATCTGTCACAAATTCAACATGTCTTAAAGCTTAGAGTGCATGGGTATTATTTTAGAAGGAGCATCAGTGTGCCAGTTGGCTGGTAGCCCATGCACACTGCATATCTCTAGTGGAGGAAGAGAATGGCTCACCTCCCCCATGGTCTATCATAAATAAATACTGCTACAGAAATATTTGGACAGCCAGATACAGGGATTTAAGAAGCCTTGAGCCGACATGAGCTTTCTCAGGGACTTCCTTGCCCTACTTATGAGCGGGGGATACATTTCTGTTTTGAACACTCGCTCCAGCACAATGAACATAGTATTGGCAGCCATAATTTCCAGTACTATTCCTAGTCTATTTATTCAGCACATGGGCTGATCTTACTTTCAAACCTTTCAAGGATTTTTAATCAAAGGCACAAACAAAAGATTTGTTGATAACAAGCCGCACACTTTTGATATATCTAGGGTACAACGTGTACCAATCCCAAGTCTGGCTAAACAGACTGGTCTTCTGGCATTAAACCAGGTTTGAATTCATTGGAAAATAACCAAGAGAAAGATTATTTAATGTACCAAACCCTGAAGTGAAAGACTGAAAAGAAATTCACAACTTACTATAAGAAAATGGCCTCATTCATGGGTTAACAACTGTATGTGTAGCGATACTGATTACTAAGCTTGAAAATAAAGCTAATACATCAACTAATGCAATATACATACAGCTATGACTATATCACAAAAACGCTCTAGGGCCCCAATCAAAATGTTCTCACATTGCGGAGCCTTGACAAATAATGTAGGTATTCCGGGATTTCTTCCTCATTACAGAGTGTATCATATGACAATACCATATAAAGCACAATGCCCACAGTTTGCAAGATGAAACAAAAGGCACCAAAATAATGGAGGGAATCATGGCACAGTGGATGAAATAACAACATACTGAGAACGTACTCATACTCAAGGAAACACATACTTATCTATACATTTGCTAGACGGTCTAGCCTAGCCGAGACCTCTGCTGAATAAGAAAAAAAAAGTATTTGTATGATAAGACTCACAAATGAAAAGGGAAGGAGATTTGCCTCGCTTGACATTGAACATCCTGAAATTTGACTACAGCACACCACCAGCTCGCCGAGATGTTGAAACGATAAATTGCATTGACCTAATTCAAAGTGCACTCGCTTCTTCTTGCCCAACTTCCATTTTGGACCAGTGAGGATGACTTTTGACACATTTGGAGGTCAATAAATGTAACTCAAATGGGTCGAAATGTACAATTAGGCAATAATAAAACTTCCATTGTGGTCCTAATTGGCCGTCCTAAACCTGTGTTTGTAACGACTGTAATTATGGCCTTTCACTGCGGTGACAATCAGGTTAAGAGCACTCATAGGGCATGATGTTATTTTTGAATATGATTTGTATAGACCTACTGAAAAACCTATTCATTTTGCACATAGGGAATATGTCTGGACACACATTTGGGGGGGAAGGGGTCATTCAAATAAGAAAAACTAGCAGGAGTTGAACAATTATGCGTTATCACAAGTAAACCAACACATCAGTAACACTCTACCACACAACAACCAACACTAAAAACAAATATGAGGGGAAAAAAAGTCTTATCTTATGAAAACTATCAGTCTGACTACCAAGAGTAAAGTGGGTGTTCAAAAGTTAAAAATAATTTTGTCATTGCCTTTATGATTCAACTGTACGTCCAATGCTGATTTAAAAGAAATGTGAATGCTGTTAAGTAGATTTTACCCATTTAATAGTATCTAAAATCAAGACGTGGGATTTCATTTTATACCATGAATTGACATTATATTGTTATTGGTGTCATGGGCTTTCTGGGATTGACAGAGTGTAAACATAAAGATAGTTATAGTAGTTATACAGTAACATGAGCTGTCCATTGAAAACTGTTGGCAATGTCTAGTACAGTTGACCGCTCTGCCCCTCCCCCACCCTGACTCTTTTAAAAGCTTTATATGATAGAAATATATACATTTTTGTTATAAGCTTGTATCCATAAACTCTAATTATGTCCCAACATCTTGTATAAGCAATGGATAATCTTAAATGATCAATGATGGTCAAATAACTACGACTATGGGTGAAGTAAAGCTCAAACTTACTGTATTGTTTGTATTTTAGAGTTAAGCGTTTTGGGGGTTAAAGTGCGCTTTTCTACAAAGATGGCAAAGTTATCCAAGCAAAAACAATATGGGTGAAATTTCAATACACGTGTGACTTGGGCCATCTACCGGTTAACCCTCTTTAATCAACGCCATTATTACTCTCTCAAAAGCATTATTCAGCGCGTTACCAACAACTTCAAAGCGGAGAAACAGTAAGTGACACGAGGTAGCCATAAAGCCGCCACTTTAACTGCTTACCTTTAACTGGGAGAGTGAACTCGTGGTGTCCGCCACCTCTTTCCTCTTCCACAAGGAGATCCTCCAACTTCAGTGAGCTAGCAGCGACTTTCCTCCCATTTTGCTTCTCGTCATAATTCAAGTTCCGACCGCCGCTGTTTACCCCCGTGACGCGCAATCGGGGAAATTTTACGCAGACACCGGATCGCTCACAAGTCTCGGTAAAGTTGGAATAACAAAGCCGGGAGTTTCAGTTGGCTTGGAGGGCTGCAGGCTACTCTGGAGTGTGTGAGAAACAGGACGGAAAGAAGACGGCAGCGGCAGAGAGACGCAGACAGGGAGCACTGGAGAGAGAGAGAGAGAGAGCGCGCGCGAGGGAGAGAGACAGCCGGCGGTGTGGGGGTGGGGGGTTTGCTGACCTTAAACCTGGAGACGAAAACACGCAATTATTACATTCAACAACAGGTTTATGCATAAGGCAAAAGCAGAATGCAGTATGGATTGTAGAATATGGATGAAAACGGTGTATGTGTTACTGTGTGTCACCAGTCACCAATATCCAACGAGGACGTGCATTTTACACACAGAGATTTAAACAGAACATACTCTGTTTATGTTACAATTTGTCCTGTCAGTAGATTAGTACAAAAATATACTGTCCAATCAACTGGAATACACAAAGGCCAGGTCCCATTAAACTGAAGTAAGTTATGTTTCCTATGCTATGTGTTTACCAACGTCTAAGCGCAAAATATCTTATAATGTGGTATTTTGGTGGTAGTAAGAGGAAATAACTGAGTTTCATAGGCTACAGTGAAGCATGCTGCCTCTGTGGCCTCTGAGGTTCCCCTCCCCCACACTCTGCTCTTTTTCGCCTGCCTGGTCACACAGCGGTTGATTAATTCTCCTTTCGCCTTGCTCAGTCATTCAGATTTGGAAAGTAAATAACAAGTTGACATCATTACTGCTCTACACTGGTGTGACACATTCCTTTGGTTACCGTAAAGAATAAGCTATATGCGCAAAATAAAGACAATATCTTACTAGACTTAAACTGAACTGTATTGTCCAAATATCATTTGTTTTAGATGTGCTCAAATATCAAATATATAGCAAACTACTAGCCTATACTGTACATAGTGCTTCTTCTTTTCTCAAGATCAATAGTTTAACTTAGTTAACCTAGTTCCATTCCAGTACAAAAGTTCCATTTGGCTGTTTTTTAACTTTAGGTCAATATTTGCATTAGAATTTGTTTTCATCGCATAGGCTCCATTTAGGCTGTCCATGCCCCTCAAAGATAAAAGCCAGCTGAGAATATTACTGTGTAAACATTGTTAAAACAAAGTTTTAATCGTAAATGGATTTGCAGTGGATTTGAGTCACACTGGATGCCCTAACTTCTTACCACCAATACATAGATAGATGTAAAATTCCCAAATTGTCAAAACTCATGGCATTTGGAAACACAGTAGAATGTTTCCCATGAATATTGTCTTATGTCCAGATGATGTCGTAGCGTAAGCGTTTTCTGTGGCTGCATTCCTCTACAAGCCCTTCTCCTGATCCATTTTTGATGAGAGCAGATAAATGGATATATGAGCTGGGCGCCCCACGCTGCCAGAAAACAATTTCAGAGCTCCCCTGTAGTGACAGCAGAATGTTAGATACATTTCAGAGAGCCGAGGTATTTAGCTTAAAACAGACACAATGCACCTGGTTCAAAGAACATTACTTCGTTTAAGTTATAGGGATATTAGCAGCAACATTAGCATAAATAAAACTACATAATTTAACATTCACAGTGTGATATTTGCTTCAGGTTTGTACATTATTACAGTAGTGTAGAAACATATTAAAAGTAATATGGATTCTTTATATACTAGTTCAAAAATAACAGAACAATAGAAAGTGGCTCACAGTAGTTCAGGTGGAAGGGTTGTCTAAGCAGGTTGGTGTTCATTGTGTCATTGGGAAGGCACTTTACCCACCTTGTCTATATAAATCCGTTAATCTATGGTTACATCTTCACATAGTACCTCTCCAACCAAACAATGCATTTTAGACCCATTACAACACGGCTAATACTGTTCCCTAGTTTGAAATACACTGGTGCAGATATGAAACCGAAGACTGCGGTTTTGCCTTAAGATGTTCAGTTGACCCAGGTCTCTTATGTTCTTTGTGCCATTATAACCACAATCGCAAAAGGGCTTGGGAGTGGTCCTCCAGTGTGTAGTCAGTGCAATTTCTGTCTACAGTTGTGCGTCTCAATGAAAACTATATTCATCTGAGCACTATTTTAGAGCAGCCTGTGTGAGGGATTGTGAAAGACGCATTGTGGATCATGTATTTTTGGCATTACAACTGTCGAGCCTGCAGATGGTTTGCGGCTGAGTTCTGTGCAGCTGGTGTAAGGCTTTTCTGTCACCACAATCGGAAGAAATACATGTGAATAAACAATTTTCATTTATAAAAGCCATGGTTTCAAATTTGCTTATCGCCTTGCTTAAAAGATTATCTAATATACACATTTACAAAATCTGCTTTACTTTCTCTCCCACCAAGACTTGCACAGACATAGTTGTGATAGCTCCTTGGCTGGTGAACATGACCCACATTTTGCTTTGTCTTACATCAGTCTTGCACCATTTTAAAAAGCTAACAGCATGCTTTTTGACAAGAGAGCCTTTCCACCATTCTAGAGTATTTTCACTGCTATGACTCAACCCTTGTTCAAACTAAACACATCAAAACCAGCTATTTGAATTCCCCCTGCAGACTGCTCCTCTCCTGCACGTTTATTACATGTACTACGGTAGTGGCGCTTCCTGCCATAGAGCTAGGGCTGACCTCCTAACAAAGAACAGGTTCAATATGGCTCCCCTCCCCCCAAGCCGGGAAGCTGATGAGGGTCACATGACCTTTCTAGACAGCACTGAGGAGCAATGGTGATATGCATGGGTGGGGGCAGGGTGCTGTAAGTCACACCACTCTTGTTATGGCGTTATAAGGGCGTGCTGGGAGAAGCTATTCTGGAGTGGGTATATCCGGTGAAGTATCTATTGCGTTTTATGCACTGTTGTCTCCAATGTATTGATATTTTGGACAAAATTCCCATAATGCACATACAGGTGTTCTGTATTGTTATTATTATTGGCATAGTAGCAGCAGACTGTATTTCTGTAGGGCTTTGTGAATGTATCTGGACTCAGTGGTATCATTGTACAAAGCAGAGTGTGTATGCTTTGAGCTATACAGTACTGTACACATAGCGCCCCTCCCCCACACCAGCCTCCTCTGCTGCCTAGAGATACACAAGAGTCTCACCAACAGTTGTTAGACTGGAGAAGTTAAAATATGTATGACCACAGCAGCCTATATAATCCAACCACAAGGACCTACTGTGCCAGGGTCGATATGATAAACAGGGCTGTGCCAGGAAGGGCACACATCGACTGTAAAACAGTACATGGTGTGAATGATTATTCGCTGGTGATCTAAAGAGCTGTAATCTTAATAATTAGCTATGAAAATTTAAACTGCTAAAATAATAGTTTCACACTGTTACATGATAATTCTATGCATAATAAGAAGAACTGTTTAACATGGGAAAGCGGCAAGGACAGAAGTCCTACTGGCTATTTTACTGAAAACCGCATGAATACTGAATCCCGTCTGAGTGGAGTTGCGTAGGTAGCTTCAAGTGCAGTCCAGCAGTGTTATAGTGTGAATATCCTCAAGTGAGTCTATATATGCCCTTTCACAGAAGCAGACATAACCAGGGCCTCTGTCAACATTATGCCAATGGTTGGAGCTTGAATAGTGTGGTGTATTTGAGAGGGCAGGCATGCACACGGCAGGCTTTATCATTCATTCAACCCTTTCTTGATAAAGGTTAATTTATTTGCCAGGATTCTGTTTTAAAATGATGTAATAAAATGTTGCTGATCAAGTCATAGTGTCGTGACTGTACCTGAAACAAAACCAATATTGAAACCACACAGCAATGCCATCTTGATAAAAACTAGGCCAGTTTTACTGGTGTACAAACCGCAACCTAGAAATCAGACATCCGATTGAGCACTGGAGGCTCCTGCCAAACTCTTCATATGTGTCACGTGTTTTTGTGTAACCATTTTCCTCCAAAAGCACTACAAGTGTTTTGTAAAGCATGTTGCTTCATGAAGTCACATTCCTGCCCCCTCTGACTCTAATCAGATTCCTTTGGCAGGACGGGGGTAGAATGAGGGGAGGGTGGGGGAGGACAGGGGGCTCCTGGAGGTGGGACGGGGCCACAGATGTCAGGGATCCAGGGTCGAGGCTCGAGGTCAAGGGTTGGTGACCTGGGCAACCCTCCCCCTCTCTGTGTACAATGCTTTAGCCTAATGACTTTACAATGCTTTTTACAGTCCCCATACACTGCTTTACATGCCTCTGAATAAAATCTGCTTAAAGTTATGTTTCTTTCCACAGCTTTTAATATTTTACTGTTAAATTACAAAAGTGGCTTTTACCTTTGTAGACTGGTGGAGAATAAAACAATGGAATACTTGTTGAAACCAGGGCAATCTTTTGTATAAGTAAGCAACAACCAATAGTGACAAAAATAAGCCTTGAGTTAAAAAAAGAACTGTATTCTGTATTTTGTCCTTGGGCAAAACACCTCACCAGCCTTACATCTTGTGTCTGTGACAAGTGTTTTTGTTTTTTGTGAGTGGCTGAATGCGTCCTGAGTGTAAAATGCTTTGAGTTTCTTTGAGTGTAAAAAAATGATTATATGACACTTTATGTTTTGTCATTGAAGTCAGCATTTTCTTACATTTTCTTACATAAATAATATTGAGTACAATTAAATAATAAATATCCCAGATTCCCTTCCAGATTGAACTATTTTCATTTATCTGCGTTGGGTTTTTTGGGTTTTTTTTAGTTCTGAACGCCTGTATTATGTTATGAATCCTTCTTCACTGAAAGCAATAGGTTTAAGTATATAGTAGGTATTAACCTTGACACCACTATATATGCTGCATAGATACAGCAGTGCACTTGTATGATTTCTTCAAAGAGCTAACAGTAGAGTGTTGTTGTTGGAGGCAGTGGGGGATGGGCGCTCTGCTTTGCACCGGATCAGTGCTCCAGCCTGCTGCTTTGTCATAGCAACATGATGCTGTCTAATGGGCTTTCACTCAGACAGGAGCAGACACCTAAGCCAGTCGTACGGAGGGTGACATGTCCCGTGCATAATCCCACACCTGGCCCGCACGCTTAAGAGTGTCCACGCCGCTCCTCCCTCCTCTCTGTACTATTATCAAAGAGGAGCAAAGTACGTCAGAGGGCATGGGCCTTTACATGTGGCTGTGAAGGCGCACATTGCATAACTGGGAGAACAAACTGTTACTGCATAAACACATTCATATCACAGCATTTATCAAGAGGAGATAACAGTACTATGACATGCAATACCATACTATATGAGCACTAATTAACCCATGCAATACAATACAGCATGCTACCTACTAAACTACACTGAGGCCTACTATTGCACTATCAATGGGTTTCATGATGATGAATAATAGAACCATTCCCAAAGCAATTAACAATTCAAAATAAAATATTATATCTTTTGAAAAGTCCTCAAAATTACATCTATAACAGGGAACTGAAAGCATGATTACTTCATCAGATGTATACTGAACCATACTTAATCTATAAACCACACTTGCCTGTGAATGTGATGTGTGCGTGAGTGATTGGTGGTTGGAGGGGCCAATGGCACAGATTGGCAGCCTCCTTCCCTCCAGGGCAGCTGTGGCTACATAAGTAGCTTATCACCACCAAGTATGGAGTGAATGAATAATGATTACAGTGCAGTGCTTTGAGATGCTCTGTGTCAAGCCTGTAAAGCATGTTACAAGTGTAAGGCAGTATATTATCATATATCCTACTGAACTGTACTGCACAGCACTAGCCTTTTAATAGGCCTACAAAAACTAATACTAATACTAATACTAATACTAATACTAATTCTAATACGATAGCCCAGACCAGATGAGGCTCTGATATGGGAGTGTCCATGGACCCACTGCCTCTGTCCTGTTCAGGGATGTATCTCTACCACACATCTGCAGGCTATTATTGAATCAATTTACTAATTTTTCTGCCCCCTTGTGGCTGGAGTATGTAATTAGGAAGTCCAAGTAGATTGTCTTTAATTTAGTTTCATTTGCTGAAAAGGTCAAGAGGGTCAGGACTCAGCCGATAATGGAAGTGGAAAACGATGATTGATTCAAAAGGTAAGCTGTAACTTATGTTGACTACTTTGTGTAACCAATGAAAGGATGTAGGCCTAATGCTATAAACTGATCACACGCAGAGGAGAATATGGAGTTTGTGCATGTTTTTACAAATTGTGAAACAGCATAGGCCAAGATTAACTTCAATGCGTTCTCATATCAGCCTTAGCTAATTGTTGTAAGATCTAATTCGCCTAAAGGCCTATTTACTGAGCTACATCAAATCAGACTCTTGTGTCTTGTCATGCGAATCTACTAAACGTGTGACAACAAATTTCACAACGAGTTCTATTTTTCCCCTCAAATCTGATGATCTGCTTGTGAAGGTTATTATTTATCGTTCATCAGGCTTGAAAATGATTTGACTAAGGAGAGAGAAGAGTCAGCTCTCCACCGGCGTGTGCGTCAAACCTGTGGACACATTGCCATCTAGTGGTCACAAAAGAAACACCCTCGATGTTCTGTCTCCACGCCTCACTGCAGGTTCATAATCCTCAGTCTATTTATTGTACGTAATGTAATAACAAACCAAGGTCCATCGTGTTAAAGGGTACGTTATTCTTTAGCACTCCAACAACTGCAGAGGGATTTTCAGTTGTCACTCAACTTAGTGAAGCAGCACTGTCCAAACTGGATTCACAGTCAGCTCGGAGTGGGTGGTTCGGAGGTGAAATGCAGCTTGTATTGGCCTATACACTTAAATGAACAGAATTTCAGAACGCCACATTGTTTTTTGAGGTGATGAAGGAAGTCCAATGTAGCATTCAAACGCCTAGATTTTTAACTCTTTAATACTAAGGGTTTTTCAGACAACATACAAGACCTTTAGGTGGTGAAATATTGGAATGCTGCAGAGAATGAGTTGTAGTTGGCTGTAGGTGCATTTAGGTGGCCTATATCACACTGTAGTCAGCCAGGTCTAATGGTGTTTTACCTGTTATTTACATTAAATTAATATTGAGTTAGATGGATGTTCTTCTTTGAATGGTGTGGGTAAGTCTAGCCCAGCAACTGAAAATCAAATTATGATCTGTTCCCTGGGTGATATCGTAATAATGCGATTTCTAATGCAGCTTTATGGTCAAACACACACACTTGTCCACACAATCAAGGGCTGAGCTTTGTGCCAAAAATTAATCACAACTTGATTTTGTTCTATTAAAAACAAATGAGATTGCTTTCAAAATGTATTTCCTGAATATTAAGAGTTGCTACAGAATGATTGCCATTTAACAAAAAATAGTCACATAACTTTCTTCAAAGTTTGAACTATGCTCCAAACCACATGCTTTTGCGTCAAAAGACCCAAATACTTCAATGACGATTAAAAATGACTAAATCCGGGTTTAACTAATCACAGTGAATTGTGAAACTTCAGAACCTGGTCGCTATAGTTACCTCTTAAAGGCAATATAAAAATACCACATGAATCTTGGTGATCTTAATCATGATATGAATTTTCTGGCACATTGCCCATCCCCATGAAAAGAAAAAAAGTTTGTCTTCAAATCATCAGCGACTAGAAGTGAGTATTAATTGCAGTATTCAAACTTCAAAACCAAGAACTAAATACATTCATGTTGCAATTACTCCACCCACTGAACTTATGTGTCCTTTTTGTTTGCTGGTGTTCAACAAAAGCCACTTGTCCGCTGTGATCTGGAGGCCTCTCATCAAAGGTGTGAACCCGGGAAGACCACCTGCACCTTAAGGATCAAAGATGGAGCGTGTTTGATCGCCCTGCACCTTTCTTTGTGCACAATATGCCGTCTGCAAACTAATACCACTGAGTTATCTCCCACCCAGGCCTTTGTCAGATCATGTGTCAGGGCTTGGGAGACAGTCGGTCCAGTAATGTGTACTCTCAAACAGCACAAAGAAGTACAATGGAACTATAGGTACGAAGAGATGTAGAGATAAAGTAACATCACACTACTTTGTATGTACTTTGTATGGCCCAAGGCAATAGTTTGAGTATTTTTCATGGGATATCAAAAATACTTTTTTTTTTTAACTTTACTTAGTTGTGTATAAATTATTTGACTTTGACCTTTTTACAGTACATTTCTATATTCAGCATTCCTATATGACAATTTCCCTTAGTTTGTATCTGATCTAATGGGTAATACACACATCTCTTATCCTGGGTCGGGGCATCTGGGTTAATAACGGGCAAAATCACCACAAAACATCTGTAATAAAGGAAGTAGTCGTCAAAAAAACACCAAAAAATGTTAGGCATCTGATAGGAAATCTAATGTAAACCAGTTAGGACATTGGGATATTTAGTTATAGCTAATTTGTAGTAAGTGTTTTTCCAACAACTAAAAGGTAGCCTGGCACTTCACCCAGACGGTGTATACTCCAGTCACAACACATGCGGATCATTGAGACAGGAAGGGCATCCGGCATAAAAAAATCTGCAAATTTACTGTGCTACTAGTTAGCTATTCTGTGCTACTAGTCAGTGTTTGCAACTTTAAAAGAATAAAGATAGGTCATTTATTTTAATTTGACATTTTTCTAATCAATAAAACATGCACTTGCTCCATTTACACTGTTTCTTTTCCTTCACTGTCTTTATAGGTGAACACGGTCACATATGAAACCAGAGCCTGCAATAGGTCAGACAAACATAGCCTCCTCAGACTGGAGCTTTTTCCCAGTCAATGAAAGAAAGCATGGCGTCCAGTGTATCCATGTCCCAGAGGCGGCTGCAGACATCGGGACCGCACACAGACAGTGAGTTTCCTCCACCCCTCACCATAAAACCCACACCACACATGGATGTAATAAGCAAACAAATTAAGCCATTATACCGTTTTAAGGTACAGACATCCGCGTTTAAATCGTTTAAGAGTAGCAAGGGATTTTCTCAGTCGGTGCAAGTTCCATAGTCGACCTAAGACCACCAGGGAAATAGGTTTGAAATATAGTGATTAGTATGATAGTGTATTCATGATTATATGTCAGGGGAGATCTTTGTTATTTATACAAACTTAATTTTTGCAAAGGCTGTATTGAAACACTACATTGATTTTGACGTCTCACTTAAAGGCAGCATTTGAGATAATTGCAGTTCTAGTAAGTGTTGTAATTTTGTGGGATCTATCTCTTTGTTTCCCAAGTGACTTTTTCAGTGCTAATTTCTTGCCTGGGAAAGAATGATAGAGACGTGGCAGCCATACCATGCATAATGAATGTCAGCAAGTGAGAGCAGGGTCTTGCCCAAGGGTACAACAGCACTCGAATAAAACTACCAGCCACCAGTTGGCAACCGGCACTGCCACAAAATATGACTACAATGTAGACAATATTAAACATATTAGTATAGTATATACTATATAGTATTAATATTTAAAAAATCAAACTGTGAGTGAGACATCAAAACCGTGTGTTGATTCAATAGATGACACCATGATTATAATTGCACAGGATGTACTAATATGGGCATATTATTTCCTTGGCCTGCACCACACTACTTGGCACAGTGCTAAAACTTGCCTGGAGCAAGATGGCGACCCCAACCAGCTTCTAATGATGGTCTGCAAGTGTGTTTCCCCTCTCTCGGTTAAGAGCAGCACCTATAAAACCTTATTATGCTGCTGCCGTAATCGCGTTAAGGGAAGTACTCGATGAACTGACAGAAGCTGGAGTGTCTTGTAAACCCTTTAGGGAACTTTCTAATTAAAACACTCACTCCATAAGTCCAATAAATGTTGAGGATTTCGAGCTTTTCCTAAACATGACATATTTTCTCCGAACCCGAGGCAGTGTGAACGATGCCAGAAGCTGGGAGTCCAGCGTGCAGAATGCCGTTCAGGATGGTTTTAATAGTTTTCCATGTTGAATTGTTTTTCCAAGCTACTGTTAAACGGGGAGGTGTGAGAGCTGGAGGAGAGGGCTTCCCTGTGCTGTTGGCAGGCTACACCCCGACCATATGTGATGGCCTGATGCGAAAACCTGTCGAACCCTAAATTTCTGATGAGTGGTGTCATCATCTGTAAATGCAGGGAGTGGTGGTGCAGAAAACAGGTGGAGACCATATGTACTTGAACCATACAGGATTTTGTCTAATACCAGAGAAGAATTAAAATCTGAAATGGATTTACTTACATCTTGATCTATTCTTCAGTGCCTTTTCATGTGTGAATTGTCTGTAAAAAGAGCATAAAATAAAGTAATTTGACTCAAGTGAAGCGTAAGCTCAAATTATACTTTAAGTATGTTTAGCAGAAATAAGAGAACCTTTGTTTGTCCCACAATGGGGAAATTCCAGTGTTGCAATGCAAAGTTCAACAACAAAAGAAGAAACATGCAATCAAAATAAATAACTATTATTTAATAATAGACTTAAATCTACAACACTCAAGTAGAGTATAAAGCTACAAAACTATTTTGTACTAATGTGATTGACTGTGGTTGTGCACAGCAGAGGGACAAGAATAGAAACCAGGTAAAGGGACCTTAGTGTGTTATACTGTTATGTACAATAAGTGGTTATGATTACGGCCAGCTCTCACCAGCACTGTAAGTTAAAATTGTGTGGCAAATGTAGTACATGACCCTAGTACTATTAAAAGCTGCAGTAGTAGCAGCAGCAGCTGTTTTAGCAGTAGTAGAATGTAGGCCTAGTTATACTTGTAAATATCTTTCTAGCCTACTTGAGGATATCTGCATACAAAACTTCCTTTTACAGAAGTAGTTTGATAAGCACTTTTGTACTAGTTGGCTACATTTCCACTGATAGCCTTCAGGTCAGTCCCACGTTCTGATAAGCACACACATTGTCCAAAGATGTGCACAGATAGGTTTGTTAAATATTACAATATGTTTTCATGTTCAAGCCATATGAAGCTCTATAAGTGTTATTTGCTTTTAAGTCTTTAGTGTGAATGGCGTCTTGTTTGTCAACATAGATTGGAATGCAAAGTGTGTATTGAGACATATTGGTTATGTCCAAGCCTGTGCAGCACTACGTAACCCTCCCACTGTATTCACACTATAGGCTGTTACTATTTATTGTATATTGTTGACAGTGGTTCCCCAGGAAACAGAGTAAACAGGGTCTAAATATGTTTTACTATGTAGCCTGCTAATGTGAAGCCGATAACGGTAGTAAATAACTGACATTTGCCTGCTAATTGTGCCAGAGAGACTAGATTATAGGGTAGTTTATTCCATTACATGCAGTGATTATACACTTCCATTCACACTCGTTTTCACATGTAGAATGCCCATATACTTAGAATTTTTGAAGTCCCCAGGCCAACTTATTACTCAAAAGTCAGTTACGAATAAATATAGAAAAAATAGGATAGGCTTAAAGGCTTTTTCCAAAGTACAAAACAATACACGTCAAGTATTTTTAGATTAGGTATGAAAAGAAAAGGCGTTGTCTATTTTCTCATAAAACTTCACTGATGTTACTATGTTACTACCTTGTTTGTTTTGCTTCGAATTGTTTTAACATAGAATACATTTTATGGGATTTAAATACATTTTAAGGGATTTATAAATGCACGTTTGGTTAGTGCAGCTGCCTATAGGGCATTTTTGTCACTGCCATTTATCATTGCAACCTTAATTTTCTTTCATAAACAAACTAGACAAACTCCTAAAAGTCATCAACAATAATCAATATAGGCTGTAAACTGTTGGCCATAAGATGACCTCATTTGATCTTACAAACATAACAATAAACCATCTGGGAGTTGGAACATGCCTCATATTTCTGATTCAAAGTTCAATAGCCTACTTGAAATTTGAATATGGCCTCAAATGGTCTCAGAGGTAAAGGGACAAGTTAGCAACCATGCAAAAAGACAAGACAAGATGTACAAGATAACATCCTATTATAGAGTCAAGTGTAGTTTTAGTTTGTGTAGCTGCAGTAATACTTTTCAGTCCCACTGTGCAACCTGCCCACGCTCACAACACAGGACAATGCTGCAGTCTACCTGCTTCACCCTCCGCGTGGCTGTCACTCACCGCGCCTCGGTCCAATCAGAGCGCGCAGGGGGCCGTGGCTCCTCCCCTGTGTATAATTGAAGTTTCTTTAGTTTCTCCAGCGGAGCCCTCACGCAGTATTGTCCGAACCGCGGAGGGATTAAAATCACAACAAGCGGGACCATGTTTAGGAGGAGACTAAGCGCGTGTGTGACGCTGTGTTTGTGGATTACCGCGTTAACGGCACCGGGAAGTGTGTGCGCAAGGAAGCAGGACGACTCTTTCTTCACTGGCAGCATTTACCGAGCAAGATGCGCTTCGAGGTGCCTCAGTCTGCACATCACTCGCATCTCTGCCTTCTTCAAGCACTCCCAGGTACGAGACACGAACGGACACCGCGCCACCGCCGCGCCTCTGGCTTCGTTTAACACGAAAAATCACATGTTAATTCATACCATTTATTTACGCTCGCGTCTCGGTGAAAGCTGTTTCTGTGGAGCCCGTTGCGCCGCAGGTTCTCACTAATGTCGCTCAAACACTTCCTCACTTTGGGCAGGATTATATTTTGAACCGCAAGTGGCACCAGTCGCCAACATGAAGGCTTGAGTTGCTTGTAAAGTTGTCACATTCACCACGATGTACTATACTACTGTTAATTCCCATAAACTCGCTACACCATTCTTGACTCCAGTCCTAATGGATGTCTTACAGCCCACAATGGTGCCAGTTCCCATTCATTACTTTGTAATAAATGGAAAATAGCTTGTTTTTTGGCTTGCAAATGCCATAGGTCAGCTTACATTACGCACTTTACACTTTATTGATGTCTGGATCTCTTAGTGGGCACTGCCTCCACGTTTTCTGTTATTGAGACCATAAATTGGCCTTATTCTCGCTTGATTGGCTGTGGGGCTTCAGAAGTTGTTTTTCATCCCTGACTGGGCACACTGTTCTCCCTCCAGGATTATGACTGCTCTCTGATCCCTGTCCCTTTTCGTTAGCCACCTATCTGCTTCTGGTGACTGCCTTTATATTTGCATTTGCATGTGTTTTGTTACTTTTGTGCTTTCCCTAATTGTCCAAAAACACTGAGGTAAAATTGTAATTAGCCCTGTTGAGGCAAATGAATGTGTTGCCCTCTTCTTTGTCACCGATTAACTTAACTTGGGGTGCACTTATTGATCTTTTGCAATGTTTTTCAAAGCAGGTCTGTGGGGGACGCCTGCCCACTGGAGCTAATTCAAGCTATTTAATAAAGGGATAAGTGACACATGGGGTGACGGATGAATGCAGTTTACAGGAACTCTGAAAGAACAGAGGAGAGGCCTAGCAGAGCATCCACTGATTGGAACAGTGTGTCTTGGCACGCTCAAGGCACAGATAGTACTGCATGTGTTGGTGGTGGCCCGGAGTTGAAAGTTGAGGCATTAAATCAAGTCAGTGAAAAAATCTTACCTCTAATGAACAACTAATAGTCTCCATAATTGAGTGCAGAGACGCAGTGTCAGGGCCAGACGTGCTCAATAAGGAGCTGTGGGAGGTATTCGTCAAAAAGAAAAGTGTTTTTGCGGTTGGCGATAAGCATAAGGTTTGCATGACAGCACCAAGAATAGCAAATGTTGATAATGTGCAAGGACTGTCTTGGCTTGGTGTTCTTAACAGGGCTTTCATGTGAGAATGGGGGGTCTGGTCAGCTGCATAAACATATGGCTGACCCAGCACACCCCCACCCCATACCATCACCTCTCCTCTTCCCTCCTCTGCCACCGCCCTCACCCCCCACCCCCTCTGTCCCTGCCAATAAATGCCAGCATCACACCTCAAAAGGCCTGGGCTGGATACACGCTGAGCTTCCCATATTACTCCACACGGGGGTCACCTTCCTGCTAACTGGCTGCGCCCAATTGTGGTAACTGTGATAAGCTCTAATGTAGTGTTGCCACAAAACTGGAGCGTGCTCAGTCAGCACTACCCACAGGTGGATGGACTTCCTCTGGCAGATCTCATTACGGTATACAGCCGCAAACAGCTCAGCAGTGATGGAGACGCCAGACCTCTTAATTTAACGCGGACATCCTTCATGGGTCATTTAATATGAGATAGGGAAATCAAGACACACTATGCTTGCCATTTTATAGTAAGGGAAAGCCCCGCATGGGACTCCTGTCTGCTGTTATAGCGCATTTTATATTGTCCACTTAATATCTTGCAATCAATATGGACGGCTCCTGATTTTAGCATACAATAATTTGTCTGCTAACACATTTTACAGCTGTTTTTTTTTAATATGTCTGTCAACTGAATCCAGATTCCTTTTTTGATTTTTATTTAAAACTTGCACATGCTTTGGAACACCCACACACTTTCCCTTCTGTTTTATGTGGCGGAATACTGAGGACAAACGAGAAGCTTTATTTTAATTGTCGCAAATATAAATTAGACACAATGAACCGTGCAGTTGCCGAGTTTGGAAAACCCATGGGTTGTCCTTTGCATGTCGGATTTATTGCAAGCTTGGATTTACTGAAGTAATAGTATTTCCAAATGCAGATTTATTGACATTTGACTTCACTTTCATGGAACTTGTCAACTTGGTACATACAATAGACAGAGGGGGGAACACCCAGCCCATAAATATTAGCCTCGGACACTTCAGATATTAAGAGTGAACTGGGAGCTCGGTGCAATAATGTACTCTGAAAGCGTCGGCCTTGTACTGGATTATTTATGTGTTGGAGCCACGAAGCCAAAAACAAGGTGTGTCCATGTACTCTTGTTATTACATCCAAGGCAATAAAAGCTATACATTTTACATGCGCTCATTCATTTCTAACATGCACACGATTAATGTTAATGACGGGGTAGAGAAAACATTGGAAAGATGTTTTTTCCATATCCCCTTATTTCGGTCTTTGATATGAACTAACCTGTGGTGGAATCAGACCTGAAGGTAGTGGTAGTCCGTGTGTGGGGTTTTTCATTAGGTAAGACAGGGGATGAATAGGCGGTCTATATAGGCTGGCCTCCTCACTCTGTAAATGCTTTTAAACCATGACAGTCGAGTCTGTAAATCTCTGGCCCTCAATCCTGTTACACCCCTGGAGCTCACCTCATTTCACAAATTGCCTTCGGGGGCCAAACTGGAGGTAACTTTTTATGTCCGTGTTCTTAGATTTCTGCAACATGCCTTCTATGTTGTCATTGGAAGCGCTTTGAAAACGTTAGCTCACTTTCAGACACGCTGTCAAATAATTCATATTACATGCATTATTGATGAGGTAAATGGCCGCAGACCCCACGCCCACTGAAGTCAGGGGCCGAGATCTTGAGACCTGTTATTTTAGTGCTGCATAAGTGCCCTTAAAGATCAGTTATTTTGGTGGTGCCTGCTCCAGGACCCCCGGGCTGTCAGTGGACACACAGAGACACTAGTCTGCCCTTTGAAGTCCAGTCAGTCACCTTGGACAGGAACATACAGAGTCATTGTAATTAGTCACTTGTGGATACTTAGGCAAGTAACTGTCAAATGTCTGAATCCATCATTAAATCCAGATTAGTATAGACAGATGGATGTTTAAACTAAATTTCAAAATATCTGTGAAACTGTTGCTTCTCAAAACAGGACAGTACAGTTGGACTGTACCTCTGTTGTAGAGCTGAGGTGAGATTTTGTATTTATTATTCGATTTTTACATAATTTCTTGAACATAACTGACTTTGGATCTTTGTCATTTAACACAATAGAAATAATAGTTACATTTCTTCCTCCAAAGTCTGAACTTAGCTCTAAACCACATGCTTTTATTGACAGAGGATTGTTTGTAGACTTCTCAATTAAAAAGACCCACCCTTTGATTCATTGCACAGCCCTACTCTGTTGTATCACAAATGTTTTGATAATTATTTTTTTTATATCTGGTATCGAGAATTTTTACAGTCCAAGTTAATTGGCAGTTCCTGCTCAGACAAATAATTAAAAATGACTATAGTACAGCCTTTACCTTTGGTTGTCTTTTATTGGCTGCAGTGGAATATATATGGATTTGGAATAATCAAATTCTATTATCTTTCAGCTTGTGGACACATCCAGTCTGTGTATCTCTCTGTTGTGCATGATATAAAATTTAGCAAAATATAATTTATGAAATCATCTAGCATTTAGCTCTTCATATCTAACTTTTCCTGTAAAGTTTTAAAAATGTCACCCAGCTCTGTGTGGCTGTCAGTCTACCATATGTACTTCATATGCATGATAGGCTGTGTTGCTCTGATGTATTCTCATGAGATGGGAGTCAGTCCCATGAGACTTGCATAATACAGTGAACTGGTTGCACTGTCTTTATTAGTTTTACATGGTTTTCTCTCTTGATTATTACAAACTCTACCCAGAATGTCTTTAAGTATTCTCATCCATGCACTACCATATGCTGTATGTTTGCTCTAACTACAACACTATTTTATTCCTGTCATCCATCTTTCTAAGTGCACAACTACAGTACACCCTGCAGTACCTTTAACAGTAAGGCGGTGTAAAAATGTCAGAAATATATACTGCAGTTTAAAGGTAAAAGAGGAGACAAAGACACGCCTGTGGCCACCTGCTCTTTCTTCTCGTCTGACAACAGCAACAATGTCTCAGCAATGAGGCTCTGTTTACATGACTCGAAGTGGTACATTTACCTATTACTGTTTGATCTGTGCGCCTCCACACAGAGACAGGAGGGGTATCTGGTACGCATTCACCCCACAGTCCTTGACATGAGCCCTGCTTTATGTTGGGGCTGCTGAAGAATGTCACGGTGAGTCGCTGGGATGAAGTCCTGACCTATAATTATTCCCCGTTGGTCCCTGACATGGAGAGGTCAGGCCTGGACAGCTGGGGCAACATCCTGCTGGGCCTCTCTGCTACATGGATGCTGTCACCGTGCAAAATTAGCTCCCCCGGCTCGATCCGCTCCTGTCGCGGCTTGATTGATGGGCGACGAAAGGTGTCAGAAAACACGACTGATGATTTCGAACGTGGCCGAGTGTTGTGACAATCTGTATAAATTATCCCCTGGCATCGGTTGTCACTGTGAATATCAGGCCTTTATTTATGGCTTGGTGCCGACAGGGGATGGAGTTAGATGGATCGTCCTTTATAAGTTACCGGACTCCACACGGATTTTAATTATGCAATAAAACACAACATGACAGGTGGGGAATAATTCATGTTTTAATCAGGGTTCAGTTGACAGTGTAAAAGCCCTTTTTCTACACAGGAATACTTTTAATTACCTCCTCCCAGGTGTTTTGCTAATGTTTGTTTGACAGGTTGTTTTTTGGTGTTTTTAGAGGTAAATGCATAAAGTAAAAGTCAGGTTTTCATGAGGTCAGTAAAGAGCCATGACACTGGCATTTAAACACCACCTGATACTAGATATGCTGCCTCCAGCTACGAGGGATCAGTAAAAACAATAATAAAGCTTTGTGGCTTATACATAGAGCTTGTACAGTTCAGAGGTTGCCCACAAAGCTCCAGATTTGATTCATGTTCAGGAGTACCTAGCAGAAGGATTTGCATGCTTTGAGTTGTAACACCTGTAGCATTATTACAGTTATAACAAACTGCTACCTTTTTTATACAAAACAAATGTGTGCAGCCACATCTCAAGACAAACCACACATCCTGCATATGTTGCACCCTCTGCAGGATAAGCGGTGCAGTGGTGCCACACAAAGCTGACAGGCTGTTACCATAACCAGGTAACCAATGCCCAGTAAACAAAACATTTCTAAAATTTGTATTTGTTTTGCAGATTTGTGAAAAATGCTCATTTGCGTTTGGCGGAAACGCAGTTAACGAAATGCCTAATCTGGTATGTGCTGGTTTTGGTGATTGAACCAACAACCTTTCAGTCATCATTTGTCACTGCACATCTATGTCTTCTCGTTATTTGCAATTGTACAGAGTCAAAACTCACAGCAATAGCAACGGGTTCATATTTACGTTGTTCATTTGGACTGGCCATAAATCTTGAGTTGAGTGAAGACTTCCTTTTGGAGTGACCCTGCAGCTTGTGGATACATTTCTCATCCTTATCACAGTTTTTGTAGTGGGGATTCTCAGAACAATCATAAGGCCCTTTGAAGACCATTTGGCCATTATCCTTGACACTAAAAGCACAGCACTTACTGGTACTGGATGTTAAATTAAAGCCTTTAATGATAAGTTCACTCATAGGGTCTCATGGGAAATCTCTTCTGGATTACATAGTGTGGAAACCCTTTGAACTTGACATTGAACTTGCATAGACGTTTTGAATACTAAAAACTGTCCTGTTGCAAAGTTGTAGTGTGTTGCGTTTTGCATTCATAATCACGATCCAGGTCAATGACAAGACAGAATCCAAGAATTCCATTGCATAGTCTCTGTTAATGTGCGTGTTTTACTCTTATTTTCAAATTTACAACTTATTCTGAAGACTCAACCCCCAGAGTGTCACAAAGCAGTCTGGCCTGTCCACGCACTCAAGCTTTTAGTGTCTTTTATGATGATCAACCGGTCTATTATTCCAGAGTCCTAGCCTTGCACTTGCTATCCAAGCACAATTACGTGAGCACGGAATGACAGAATAATGCGACCGCCTAATGAAATTCAGGAAATGGACACTTGCGCAAGCTGTTGAACCCAAGTGGTCTTGCACTCAACAACCTTTCTATTTACACATTGAGGACTTTAAATGGGGCAGGTCTATTAAGGAAAAATGTCTGTCCTAGCGAACAAGGTGGTACTTCCAAGCAATTAAAAGGAAATTGGCAGTATCTGCAGTGTGCGCATGAGTGCTGACTTCAGTTCCTCTCTCGATGACCTCGGAGCGTCTGGTGAGAGATCAAACAGGCCTAGAAACAAGAGAGAAAACTCCGGTCACTCTGCTCCACTGAAAATGACCAGAGCTGTGCCCTGGTCCTTGCCTTGTGACCCCACTTTCCTGCTTAGGTTATGCACATTTGCTCACTCCAACCCTTCTGTTTATTTTTGAAACCAAGTCCAAGGAAACGTCTGGATGTGGTAGAAGTATAAACAAGTAGAACCAGATTTAGATGGCTAGAGAAATCTACCAATTAGTTAATTAATCAAATTGTTCCAGATATTATTCTTGGTATGATTTTTTTACAGTGTTTTGTTGCCCTTGTCCTAACAAATGAGCTATCAGGTTTTTATTAATAATACAATTTGCCAACACACCAATTATATATTTTCTTATGTTCTGTTATGAATTATATCTGGTCATGTGCAGTTCTTATTTCAAGCCAACATAAATGGAGAGGGCTGCATTAGGAAGGGCATCTGATGTTAAACCATGAAATCCCTGCACACTTGAGACAGTCAGATCATTTGACTGTTCCATAGAAGGAAAACAGAATACATGTGTGTTTTGTGGTGAATTAAGACAGATTTTGAAGTGACTTTATTCAGCTTTTGTTTACATTTCATGTTTAATCCTTTTTTGGAAATAAGATTATGTGGCTAATTTCTATGTTCTTTCTCTTTCAGAATAATGGATCCTTGGTTTGGTGCCAGAATCACAAGCAGTGCTCCAAGGTACGTTCACTCTGTACATCTATGAGACACATGCCACATATATTTGCTCCTTTATCAGTGAATATGGCGCCATAACAAATGCAGGTCCTGACAAGCCTAATGTTTACACGCCTCCGGGAATCACTTCCAAACCCCTGCAGCTCTAGCATTCTCTCAGTTTCAGCTAATCCTCACTAGGCAGCACAACCGTCTGTGATTGAAAGCAGTTAATACCTAGCTGTTTATGAAATGATTTTTTTAATGCCATAATTTGGGATTGGAATCGGAGGCATTGCGGCAAACCTCCCGTAGGGTTTGTTTGGGTTTCATTCCCTGTCCTGAAGAAGGTTGATACAAAAGCTGGTGTTGACAGCACCCCTGAAAAGATGGTGATGACATATTCTATCAGACTGTCCTGCAGCTGTTGACAGGGCTCTTGGAGGTGTACTGGAGTAGACTCCAGTGAGGGCAGCCTGTAAATCTGGAAGACAGAAGATGGTATGGAGGTGAATCTATGTAGAAATGTGACCTATTTAAAATCAACCAGTATGTTTCTACATGCAGCTATCACCTTAATCTGATTATAAATGATTACAATTATATATTTCATTTTGGCAAGGCAGGTTGAGTGTGTTGCCCAAAGGCACACCAATAGCATGCAGTCATTACATGGACTGAGCTACTGCAGTCTCAATTACAAATGAATGAAATGTCTTAATAATATTGTGATTGTCTTGTTGAAAGAGTCGAAGAGGTACAAATTATCGTCATACCTTCTAATAATTTGACATACTGTAATTAAAGACTATTTAAGAGATTTACTAATAGCCAGTAAAAATAAATATTCTTTCTTACCGTAACAGTAATTGACAGCTAAATTAGTCAGGTTTATTATTACTAGAAATGCCAAAGACCACATTATTTCTTATCCAAGCACATGCTTGCCAAGACTCAAAGAGAATGCATTCATAACTGTGTATTTTCCTTTGTTCACCGTCCCCACTGTTTTGCTACATGCTATAAAGTCTATGTTTAATGTGCAGGAAGTTGTCCAGGTGACCACAAAGTACACATAGTTGTGTGTGCATAAATATTGGTGTACTTAAACAGGAATGCATGCTGGGAGTTCAGGAGGCTCGTAACAACACAGTGGAGGGTCATTTAGCAAAACAGATTTCTTGTCATGTCTGTGCTTTAGTGGGATCTAATAATGACACTAAACATCTGAGATTGTTTACCTGGCAAAATGACCCTTTCTCTTTGATTTTATGCCTCTCAACCATTTTTCATAAGAGCTGTCATCGCCAGCCGTGTATCAGGCTTCAAACATCCAGAATGCGATTGTTCTGTCCCATTGTGGGGAGTGTGATCTCACTGGAACGCCTTGATGGAAACTCTTCAAATGTGCTACAGATGTTTTATGAAGAATGACTAGGATTTGAGTTGAAAGGTGAAAGGGTCAAGGTCAGATGTATTGGCTTTAGAGTGAGACATTTTGGTTTTGTGTTTTTGTTTCTTAAGTAATTAGAATAAATAATTAGCAATATATAGTATGTCATTTTACATCTATTTAGGGGTTTCTGCTTCCTTCCTGTTAAAGGCAACATTTTGAGGACATTTCAACTTTCAAAAGATATTATTTTTGTTTGTTATGGCAACAATCCTAATTCTTATTCTGAAACCCATGGAAAGGTCTTTTCTTATGGTGGTCAGTACCTGGATATTCCATAAAGTATAATTGGCGGGTTATAGCTCAGACAACTATGCTGCAATAGTGCTCGTTTGAATTTCAAATAGTTTCCTCCATCTAATTTGCATTTCCTGGATACAGCAGGCCTATTGTGCTCAGTACTTTTGAATACATCTGCAATGCATAGGTTATTTCTCTCTACCCTAATTAGCAAATATTTACATCATGTCCCCATGGAGCAACTCAGAATTAATTCTAATGAGGGCACAAGTTGTTCTTTTTAGTGATTAACTCCCTGCTCCCAGAGTGCATGTTACTAAAGGTAAGTAAGATTTATGTAGCGCTAGCTGTGACTTTGTGATGTCAGATTAAGAGAAAAGACATTGTGTTGGTGATGCTGTGAAACTTGTTCCCCTCCTTTCCACTGTGATGGCCAACGCTGTTCTTGGCACCAGTTAATCCCTCGTCACTTCATGTTTGAGGAGCTGTTACTGGCTGCAGGTTTAAGCACAGCATACTGTTTTCATATTCAAGCAGCTAACACACAGTGGAAATGTCCTCCACTCTTTAATAGACTTCTTGTTCGATGTGTCCTAACAACCATGTCACTTCACACTTCTTTATCCTCCTGCTGGCTCAAAGTGAATGGGTTAGATGTAAACCTTTAGAAATAATGACACCCTGGCTGTGTTGTGTGACAGCTGTAGTTCACTGGTGCTTGTTTTAAGAGGTTTTTGCATTTAATCAGTTTAATTGTAGCCCTGCTCTGGGTTCAGCCACGCGGTTTATGTGCACAGCCAGGGCGCTGTGCCTGTGCCGTTTGCAGCCAGAAGTCAATATTTGGTGGCAAACATCACCACACTTAACAACCACTCTAATGTCTTTAATACTCTCTTAGGCCCTGCCTACAGAGTGTCAAAACACAGGGCTATTGTGACCACTCGGAACAATTGCTCCAAATGGGCCCATGCTGTACAGTGTTTCCTGTGAATAGCTCTACAGCTACTGATTAGCCTCTTCACTTCATGAACGGCGTTCAGTCAAACAAGCACACAAAGGGGGAGGCTGTGGGGGCCAGTCCGACCAGAGCACTCCCTGCCTGTGAGGAAAATGCAAGGAAGCGCAGCCTAATAATTCAAACAAAGGATGCACTGACCCTGTCCATCTGTTGCCATTTTTCGGAGATCAAAGCTCTCTGTTTCCATTTGGGCTGAGAAAGTCCTTGTGGTCATCTTGTCTACGCCACGTCCAGCCCCAAACTGGCGCTCAATGTCCTTTTGTCATGGTAATTAACCCTCCTGCTCTCCCTCTCTCCTTGTGAGGTGGCACTTTGAGTGTTGGTGAGTCATTATCATTCCATAACACCAAACTGGAAACAAACCCCATTCAGACCCAAGACGCCGGAAGAACGGGGATTTCTAAAAAGCTATTGTCGCTTTGTCCGCCACTGTTAGGATGCCAGACATAAAAAAGTTTGGACCCTTCAAGTCTAAAAAGCTCCAGGGTGTCCTCTTTAGTGCAGAAAAAGCAGATTTTGTGCATGTACATGGTTGGGTTTTGTAACAGCCAAGAAGCTTTGTGAATTCGGAGCATAGCTGGTATTAGCCAGCTAGGGTTGCCCCCATGGGTGTCATCCAGGCTCCAAATCAAATGCTAGGATTGACTTAAGGCAGTTAAATGTCGTTCCGAAGCAAAGAGTTCACTTCATTACTCACAGTTCTCCCGGGAAGAGGGGAAGAAAGGACACGAGCACTAAGCTTGAATAAGTTGGCCTTCAAGGAGCCGTTGGAATATACCCATCACTAAACTTTCCCCAGAAAAATGTCAAGAGACCATCCTAAGCATTTCGACTATATTTGCCCTTAAGCTGCAGATCTTCCTTCAACATCTTTTGGCAGTTTTTTTTTAAAGCGACCACATCCTTGCATTGTTTTCGTTAAGAATTTGCGGTTGACATATAAAGATACATTGTCTGTTTGCAATTTGACAAAGTAAGGCATGTCTTTCAGAAATGTCTATCCCAGGTGGCTCTTTTGACTGAGCCACACCGCTCAATCATGCCCTGAGCCCCACATACCAGCGCATATGAACAAGAAGTGTTTACCCTATTGGGATAACACGCGCCGCCGTCTTCACATGTTGGAGGCTTTGGAGCGGTTAGCCTGAATAACAA
>KN469267.1:31555-46287 GCA_000787095.1 Periophthalmodon schlosseri
CAGGAGAGGAGGCGAGAAGGCCACAGTTTACACTTCGGTGGTGAGAGCACGGTGCTCTTGAGGTATTTCTGTTTGGACCACATAAACTGCAATACACCAGACAAAGTGGACATATTACTATTAGCCAACTAAATGACCAAACATGCTAATGGCAAAAAAAGTTCAGCGTTGGGGGTAAAGAACAGTAACATTTTGTTTTTAGATGTTTCTTTTCGAGCAGCTAGCAACTATTTTGCTGGTTATGTTTGGTCAAGGCAAGTTGCATCATAGATTCAACTTTAAAAATTCTTTCTTAAACCCAATATTGACTTATTCTACCAGAACTATGCGTTTCTTCTTACGGAATGTGTACATGATATGATTAAAATCTCATGCCGGTTAAAAATAAATAATTCACTGTGTTTCCTTTGATATACTGCTGTATCCTGCATATTTCTTAGCATCCATATGGACTCAACAAGTTATAAAGGAGTACTTAATGTCCTGAAGAACAGTTTGTTTTTCAGTTTTTCATTAAACTAAAAATAACTAGGAGAAACCCCTCTGCTATGATAAGACCGTTAGAGTTTTCGTGGAGCGCGCTGGCAGAGTGGTCTATAGGCGCTGACTAATGTGCCCCTGGAAACTGTCCATTAAGAGGTAACTCACTTCATTTAGCCGTGCATTGATTCTGCAGGGCCTAGTGTCTTTTTAATAGTGACTGTAATCAACCCCTAACATGGACCCCATCTCACATGCTCTCGCTGTCAGATGGGATTATATTCTCTGAAGGATTATTGTAATCAACGCGGCCGCACAATCCTCTTTCAGATGGTCACACTGAGACAATCTGCTCCCCATCACCCAGCGCTCACTTGCATTGTAAACAAGCCTTACAGCGTACCTTGCGTATTCGCTGCGCTGGCTCACGTGAGACAGTGGAGCCATTAGGGGGGGAATTAATCTAGAGTCTTAGAAGTCGCTTGAACTGATCATCATATTAAGACATAGAGATTAAACTGTAAGGATCTTAAATCTCATGTGCTTAGTCAGTCAATGACGGCTTTGCTCACATCTTAAATCCTGTAGAATGACAGTTACAGGAAGAATCTGTGTCAAACTGTCGCTCATAGGCTTTCAATTTATTCTCTGTGATTTGTTTAGGACAAGACGGGCAACAAAATGGAAAGCAAACTTTGGCAAACTTTAAAAATGCACTGTCTACTGCTGATATGAAGATGATTGATGCATTATGAAGTTGTCGGATGGCTGCAGTTTTGTTAATAACACAATGGATTGAATTCGTCCATCATCCTTCCATTTTCTTTTACTTTACTTTGAACCGATAGCAGTCAAAGCACAGATGCCCAGGCTTCCCTCTCCATGTACACTTTTTCTTCCCGTATTCTGTTTACTGCTTTTGACAGCTGCTGGATGTTGTGGCTGGGTATGGCTGGCATTTCAAACATCTTACATTCCATGAAAAACCTTAAAACCCACATGGGAATGCTAAGTTGTTTTCCATTTGTAGTTTAAAGATGTTTGTCGATGGTGATGACTTAAGTTATGAGTTACTTTGTGCTACTGTTCAATTGTTTTATTCGTGCTGGGAATGGATTATTATGTTAGACCTAATGTTTTGGTTGTTGGACCCATTACCAGTAACTATGTCACAGTGATGACAAGTCCAAAATACAGATTTTCTTTATTTTATTAAAGCTTTAGGTATGCTCATTGAAAACCTTATTGAGCCATTCTTATTTCCTGAAAGACATGGAAAAACACCAAAGTCAGACTCCGCCTCAGTTTACTCACATGTGACTCATGTATTCAACATAATAACAATACTAACAATAATAATAATTACATGTATATGGTTAACAAAAATGTTCTGTGGCGTCAGACCAAAAATCCTTTGAAGCCACTATTTCAAAAACTCATTCCAAATTTTAAATCACTCATCACCAGTGTTCATTGTAGCCTTGTTTTTCTTGAACTCCCATACGTTATACTTTCAGCGGGGTCGTCGGTGTGAAGGTCTGGTTGGGGTAAGTCGGATTAGCGGATGCGAAGTGTTTCTCAAATAAACAAGTGGAGATAGTAGTGGAATGTGACTGCAGCTCAGGATTAGCACAGCTTTAGCGCCTTCAATAGCCCGCCGTGTTCTACATGTTGTTGTCCTACATTGGAGCTTCATTTGACACGACTATGCAAGGGGGTAGTCCTCAAATCCTTTATCTGCTTGTTTACCCGACCTCTTCCCTCTGTCTGTCTATTTGGATGGAGCGACATTGCTGTAACAGTTTTTCATTTTAAGAATCCAAAAGTGTGGGCCCATTATTGCTGGTTGTAAATCTGTTTCAAATAGACACTTTGGCATGGGGGAAGTATTTTATCGGACAGTCCGTATGCTCTGCAGTATCTGTCATCATTAGTCTTGGTGCTCAGCACTGGACAGGATTCACTGAAGTTTCCCATGCTGCTTCAGGAGCACAGGGGGCCTCTTTATCAACAATCTGACCCCACATGACGGCCACAGACCAGGGAGCGTAAACCGATGCCACGCTAGGTGAAAAGTGCGGCTAGGATTACACCTGCTGAAGTTTGGCTTGAGGTGGAAAGTAAATAGACTCACTTGAAAAATCATTTCAGCAATTACTTTCAAAACCTATTCTATGTTGTAATACCTTTTTAACCAAAAGTGAACCTTAATTAACCTTATATAAATATAATAAACCTCTGTTTTAGTGAAGGTATTTTTATTTCTGTGGAATAAGGTCTGATGCCCACTTCACAACCAGAAGACCGTGGATAATAAGACTGGATTTCTATGGTTGCTGTTGTTGTCCAAATAATAGGATTGTAGTCAAAGTCAAAGTCAGTTTGAATTAGGGCTGGCAATTTCTTGTATTTTATCGATATTTAGTCATGTCTAATCATCAATAATATGGTTGGGTTTATTTTATTGAGAGTTCCACAGCCAGTCCTCTGTCAGTAAAAGCATGCGGTTTGGAGCAGAGTTTGGACTTTGGAGGAACAAATTGGGTTATTTTTGTGTCAAATGGCAACGAATAAAAATCTGTAATGTTTATGTCCATAAAGTCAATACTGCAAGCTTTATTTTGTTTTGAAAAGAAAAAAGATAAAGATTCATTTTTTTGTCAAATCCCCCAGCTCTAGTTGGAATTGACATATTCTCTTGTTTGAAAGATTCACTAAAATGACATTACTGAACTACATTAAGTGCTCATTTTGATGACAATGCCAGTGCACTTGAGTGAATACATTTCCACCTGTGAATTTCCTGACTGTCTCGCAGCCCTTCACCCATCACCATAGTCTGGATAGCGGCATCTCTCAGTGGGTGGGTGTTTGGGTGTCTGGCTAAAAACTTCGGAGTCATTAACTATTAAGTGAGCGGCTATTGCATTCCACAGCAGACAAAGCGCAATCCTGGCCAAAGCTGTGTGGGCCTTTTTCACTCATAAATAAGGCAGTCCCTCCTGATTGTGGACTGAATGTATAATTCATGCACTGCCCCTCCTGCTCCCTCCCTTCTTCCTTCTCCTGGCTTCTCACTTTCTGCCAAGCTATTTCTTTTCAGCCGCTCTTTGTTGTCGCCAGTATCCTCAAGTGCATAGAAATTAATAATTTAAAAAAGCAATTCTTGGGGAAATGTCTGTGCCACCACCTGCTCAGTTAGTCATCGGCTCTGAGCTCACTTTGAGAAACCAAACAGAAAGTCGTGGAGGGTTTAGATTTCACTCCCCTCTCAGCTGGAAGGCCGCGCTGTTTCTCTCCCTTGTAAATTATGACACTGGCAAAGTTAACAGCGCACTTCTCCTCTTCAGAGCTGTAAAACACTCACCGTGGAAAATATGACATTTTTTTTGTCTCTGGGAAATTTGACAATGTGCATAGTTTGTACGATAGCTGAATAATGCTAAAGTGATGCCCTGGAAAGTTTGGGCTCATAAAACAAGAGGGTCTCACCTGAACTCACAAATGTGTTGTGTAATGTTAAGAGCTTGAGTATAGTTTAACTGATCCTAGTGTTTTAGCAGTAACTGAGGGTTGGCACTGCAGACAATATGTTATATGATGTTTTTATAAGATAAGATAAGATTGATTGAGTAGACTTGTTTTTTGTTTGACAAAGTCTCAAAGCACTACACTGCTGTCATTAATTTGTTCACTCCATACTTTGTGGTGTTTGGCTACTACTGTAGCCACAGCTGCCCTAGAGTAGACG
This sequence comes from Periophthalmodon schlosseri, assembly GCA_000787095.1. Taxonomy (NCBI): domain Eukaryota; kingdom Metazoa; phylum Chordata; class Actinopteri; order Gobiiformes; family Gobiidae; genus Periophthalmodon; species Periophthalmodon schlosseri. The sequence continues at coordinate 35,787 of KN469267.1, forward strand.
GAAGCAAGGCTGCCAATGTGTGCCAAGTACGTTGAGTGTCTTGCCTAAAGACGCAGAACGACAGAGCTTTGTCTACTCAGGGTTCAAACTGCCTTTGGGTTGGTGGAAGAGTGCTCTATCCAGCATCACCTCATTTGTATATCAACTATCTGAATTGCATAATACATGAATATTCCATCCACTTTAAAGTAGGATTGCTTTTAACTGTCTTCTTGATGAGTAAAACACATTCTCTCATCATTATCTGGGACTCATGACTGGATATGTATCAGCATACGATGCCTCACAGCCGCCTGTCAGGTGTCAAGTTCCTGTATCTCCATTCAGCACTGTTAATGTTTTTGATCTACCTGATCCAGCCTCCGTCTGCAGCTCACACCTGGGCTGATCCAGAGCTGCGCAGACACCCTACACTCCATATCTCACAGAGGCAGCGCGAGGTCATGTGAGGCTGAGGAAACACTCCACAACAGTCTAGACTTTGCAGTGGCCCAGGACGACTGCTATCTGCTTTTGGGTTAGCACAGTATTTTACAGCCCTTTGACTGGTAATGGTTTGTCAGGGACATGTTGGATAGCATCCGAGCATATGATTTTACACTTTCATTTCACCTCAGACACTTCATATTTACTTCATAATCATTATACCCACAGGCCCCATACAAGAGGCAGTGGTATTTTACACTTGCCTAACCTCAGGACATTCCTTGGATGGAAAGTGAATACTACTTAATTTTGTGTGTTTTTCTCAAAATAAGCCCTAAAAACAAAAATGCAAATGTCTTGTTTTTACATGATTTTATGATACGTTGGGCATAAATAGCTTATTAAGCTAATTAGTGCTATTTTGCTGTTGGATGAATATAGACAGAAGTCAGAAAGTTTTGATTGACTGGAATCCAACAATTTTGTACAATGAGTGGATGGTAACTAAGACGTACTTTAAGAATATGTTTGTTAACTGTTTGGTCTGAATGTGTTTTTGTTGCTTTTCATACACCTGTATTTATAATTTGCTACAGTCATTTACAATACTTTCAGCATAATATACAGAGCACCACTTGAGACTTAGAAAACTTGAGTGCATTAAAAGTATAATGTCAACAAGTTGGGCTTTTGGGGAATATATGAGCTATCAGCAAATATTGTCTCGCAAATAATAACCATACACACTCAGGAAAGTTTTATGTTATATCCATTTATGGCCGTCCACAGATTCTGCTCTCCATACTGCGTCCAAAGCCTCTACACTGTTGTAAACGTGCATACACAGTTGTAAAACACTGGTCTTTTTGCCAATAGCAGATGTGCATATTGACATAGATAACAATGGTGTAGGAGAACAATCGTAAACTTGAATCAAACACATCTGCGCTGCGTCCTCTGAGGTTTTCGCCACTTTGTAATTTCCATATTTCTACATTTTAGTATCAGCGTTGATGCGTTTAACCATTGTGTGGCTGGACCGAGAACAGTAAAACTCGGAGGTAGCAGAAACATGACCTTAACATTTCTGGCAAGCCCATTTGTATTGGCTTTGTTTGCGATAGATATATCACATGATAAAAATCCCTCCATACTGCGCTGCTAGCCTGGTGTTTCCAGATTTATCTTCTTTGGAGCCGCTTTTGGGAAACATCCATTTTCCCGAGCATCAACACTTAGGCTTATGGCGCAGACGGATGGTCAAAACTGATGGAAAAGATGGGATTTTTGCATTTATCAGGATTAGGCTGGTCCGGAGACAGGGTGAAAGCCAGAGAAGAGATAAGAACTTTGCAAGGAAAATGGCTCAAGTGACAGCCAAATAAAAGTGAAATAGAGTGAGGAGTAAAAGGGGTGCTGTAAGTGGCTTTTTGAGGAGCGTAGTGGGTCTCTAGGTGCCGGATATGTCGATAGATATGAGGCAGGGAGGCCGCTGGCTGCTGCTATAATTGACTTCGGTCAGCAGTGGTGAGAAAAGCGCCGGAGCAGCAGAAAATAGCCATAACTCAATGAGACTGCCAGATTTACAAGGTGCGTGATCAACAACACATTGCTGCATATCTGACGCCAAGTGCAGTGCAAGAGGCTTTTGTGGATTCTGGGGGACAGCGAAGGCACCTTGTAAATACTATGTTTTGGCATGCCACGAGCTTCGACACTTCACCGCGGTCACCACTGGGAGCAACTGGTTCAGCCATCTGGGCTCATAGGAAAACACACATTTACTGGCAGTTTGGTGTGTTGCCCAAGTTTAATTGAACAAATAACAGCATCAGTCATCGGGAGCGTTTCAGTGAGGCAAATGTCTACCGCATCAGTATGAATTATGGTCTGTGTGATATTTTGTATACACAGTGTTTTTAAAGCCCGGGGCGTCCTGACTAGTAGCAGTTCAAGCTTCATTAACTAAAGCAAAATACTTGGGTGACATTTTCAATATACACTTTTCAGTAGTTTATGTTTTTTTAGTCCCTCACTCAAGGCAGAAAGCTTTTTGTGTGTCAGAGCAGCCCAGAGTAATGTTGTGAACCTAACGTTGGAAAAATGACAATGCTGGGTTATAAACATTCTGTTTATAGTATTTCATCTAATGGCACTGAAAAAAGAACAAAAGTAAAAAACTTCTTCAGACTTTTAATCAGTTTAGCCAATAGCCATACACATTCTGAGTTTTAATTTAGTGCATGCGGCAGTGTGGTTATGTGTACTGTCTCAGAATGAGGGTGTATTAGATTGGATTCCTTGTCTGTGAGATGCCTTTCTGAGTGGATGTTACATGTTCTTCTCACTGTGTTTGGGTTCTCCCTTTGACCTTAAACAAGCACAAAAGGCCAATCCTCCATAGGTGTTCCTGCCGAGATGCCTTTTGCTTCTGAAAAAAATTAACCTAGTGGCATTAAGGACAGGTCAAATGTAGACGAAACATTCCCACAGGGACATTAATCTGCTTTAGAACAAGTCTCGTAATCTTGTTTGGACTTTAAGAATACAGACGAGCTTTATGGATTACTGTCATAGGACATGTTTTGAGCTCTGGAGTAGGAGATTGACTTCTATTACTAATCCTTGACCAAATGATACTTAACACAACACCAGATATGTTTTTGACATGGTTAAAACCTGAAAAAATCTAACCTAAACCCCAACCATAACCTATTAAACTATATCTGAACTTTAAATCATGTTGTTGATCTAATAATCTAACAATAAAAGGATTTACACCATGGGGATCTGATTTTTGTCTCCATAAGTGAGTCGGTCCCCTTGATTGGAGTGTATACAGATATTAGTCTCCACAATGTGATAAACACCCTTCCACACAAACTCAGTCCCCTCTCTCACCCCCCGCTGTCACCCGTTTGGGCGTCCCAGGCCATGACAAAGTGAAGATGGGCTGTAGCACTGGCTCCCATTCAGGTCGGCTCTCTCAGCGGCCCCACAGAAAGCCTTTCAGGGTCCCCCCGGAGTAACAACCGCTGCGTTTTATTACAGCGTGAAATGGGGAGTGAAAGAGCGCCATGGCTGTTCCTACTTAACCATGCACAATGTGTCACTATTGGGTAGTAAGATAAGAGGACAAAGACCGAAATCAAATGCCAAAGTCTATAGAAACAGCCGCGTCTTCTTGTTTACAACTCTGAGCCAAACCATCCTTGTTGGAAATTTGTCCAGAAATATGTTAACATTGCATGGGATAATTACATGCATTCCGTCTGCTATTGAGGCGCAGTGCTCTTAGCTGTTAGCAAGATTCACTAGGGACAAAGACCGGTTCCTGAAAGCAGCGGATGCACTGTGTCTACCCCAATTATTCTTGTCTGTAAAGTTGCATTGGCTATTTTCTCAGGAAGCGGGATGCTAACAGATTGTATGAGTAAACATGCTAACACTAATTACAAGCCTTTAAAACTAGTAAGTTTACATACGTGTTCAAAAAAACTTAAACCGCCTTGAGCAATATAACTTTGAAACAGTGTTAGCGTTTTCTTTTAGAACTGGTTTACTTGAGTGAGCTATGGAATTTAAAAACAGACACCTGCACCAATTTGATGTTTTTTGGCAGCATTGTCTATTAAGATTGAGCACCAAAGTTGTGTAAATAAAAATCGTAGCATTGATTGATGATAGTGTCTTTTGTAATTATGTACAGCTATCCTATTTGCTTTGGCAAGACTTCACTCGTCGGCCCACCTCTCGCCTCCTGAACTGACAGGTGGGGGGCGTGTCCTGGTGCAACGCTGACAGATTGAAAGTATGAGCACACCTGCAGAACTCAGTGTTACAACACTAATGCCCCTGCTGTTAAAGAGTTTAGGCAAAGACACACGCTAACAATTATCCCCATGGAGAAGACAAAAAATCGAATCAAATAGAGGTTTTTGGGGGTTTTTGTTTTGTGACAGACTAATGCAACTTGCACTATACTGAAATGTAGTAGTTGCTACCTAAATATTTCTTTTTTTAATAATCACTGTTTAGGAATAGGAGCAATAGGAACTGTTTTGCTGAGGATATCTGACCAGGATCTTTTAATTGAAATGAAAGTTCTGCAAAAGTCCAGTGGTCTCTAGTAGTGACCTCACCATTTACATTTACATGTAAATGGTGGACACAATTTTAACTATTTTTTAAAACTTAATTATCAGATGAATATTGTATTTTTACTTTTTCACTTTCTTCAGTTGTATCTTTATGTAGCACAAAGCACCTCCTCTCCTGTCTGCTTTTCCAATCAAGGCAAATACTGTCTGTTACTACCTATCCCTCATTTCACAATACTGGACGTCCTGTGCAAGCTTAGCCACTCAGAAATATTTCTGCCTCTTTGATGCTATTTTCACTGACAACCTAAAACCATTTGACATCAACGCCTAATGTGGTGCCCAAAAAGTGACAACAAGCCCTGTCAACCCCAAAATCACAAAAAACATCTATTAATCTGATGCGTCGCAGTGACCCCAATGTGTTATGTTGATTTAACTCACTCGATACGCAAGCTCTGGCATTTCAACCCAACCTCCTGTCTCTTCCCACTGATTGTGTCCCGGGCAATTCATTCTCAAGAAAAGCCAAAGGAATGCATTCAGACATCGCACACACACAATCCTTCAATGAGCAAAATGAGCCTGATCCGGGGGCTTACAGTTGTATGTTCAGTGATTTGTTGGAGGGATTTAGGGAGCTTTAACATGTGCCTCTACAGTGGTGGGACGTTACCATTTTTGGGACATGCAACACGACCTCCATCTCTGCTGATGTCGCGTGTGTGTGGCTATAGATTACCAACCGCTGCTGCGCTATGGGCATAACTCTCCCAGGACGTAATCGAGTGCTGATTTAATGATATAGGGTCAACATATTATTCAGAGCAAATGGTGATAAAATGGGCAAAAGGTTTCATGACGCAGAGGGATCACTTGGACGGCGAATGTGCGCATATGTCATGTTAAAAGTCGTGGTTGCACCTGATCAGCGCTGGGAGAAACCACAAGCAGTTAGTCTTGGAGCTTTGGCCTGTCATAACTTTGCCTGTGAGCTGCAGGGTGTCCACTATTCCCCCCGTGTTGTATAATAAATCACGACTGGGATATCTCTGTTCTCATGATGTGTGAGGTCATTCGAAAGACCTCCTCCCAGGCCGTGATGAAGACAACTGGGCTTTTAACACTCGCTCAAACAACTGTCCATTGAACAGAGTAAGTAAAGGTCCTGGAGAGCTGGCAGCTGCAGCCCTGTGCGTGGGCCTGATTGTGGCTCGCTCCTCCAGAAGCTTTGGGTTTATGTTTCATCATGCGCCCGTCCACTGCACTCCATAAAACGCAAATAAACTTTTCACTGGCAATAGCATAATAATGACAGAGGCAGCTAATGAGCCAATTAAACAGCCATAAATACAAGTCAGGCCGCATGACTCGGAGAATTTCTTACATCAACTTTGAGTTCAGCTCCAGAAATGGCCTCAGAAGGAGAACTGATTGCCTAACTTTCTGCAATTTTATGCCTTTTAATTGGGGCTCAGATTTTCTGCAAGAAGAGTGGGTTCATTTATCTTCAAGTTTGTACAATACAACAAATGTCAGGAGCCAACTTACGATAGACCTGAACTAGCAGCTACCTGCTCTAGTTGAAGATGATCTGAAAAAGCAGAGTGCACTTGAGATATAAATTTTGTTTCTCTGGTGGAGGGTTGACCACAGACACAGAGCTTCCCTGTCATCCCTCCAGACTTTCCCTCCCTCCATCTCTGCCTCACATATTGCAGTGTCTCACAGAGGCATGTGGGAGATCTGTGCCGTGTCTGTCTGCTGCAGTGGTGCAGGAGGCTACATGAAGTGGAGCTGGATGAGTGACTTTGGCAGGTCTCTGTGGCTGTGGTTTGGGCGACTGCACAGAAGCAGCTCCTGCTCTGCTGCTCCTTCACACCAGCGGCCTCTCTGCGCTCGCTCTCAGTGCTGTCCTCAGGCGCAGTGATTCTATTGGTCATGCACACTCTTTGGTGTTATATTACATTAACTTTTATTGAATTTGATTCATGGAGGCTCAGTTCTATTTATGGCTAAAAGGGGTTTCAGTAGATAAGTATAGTAAAGTTTCACTTCTTTCTCCAAAGACACTGAGCTGGTCTCACACTGCAGTAATGAATAAACATATTCCATGTGTGAAAGAGGGAATCCCATCACATTAGGCTAACTGTACTGTTCTTGGGCCTGTCTTTGCAGCCTGGTGAAAGGGCTTTCATGCCAACGCCAAGTTGTATCAGGTTTAAACAAGAACACTGGCAGGATGAAGTGTTAGCCGAATGAGTCTAGTACAGCTGTACAAATCAACATGCGGTCAAGAACCACAATGGTAAAACATTAAATAATAGAAACAAAGTGTTGAAGGTGCAGTGTGCTGTGCAAAATATAACCCTGCTGGGCCCAAGTGAGTGGGTCAGCTGGGTTCAAAGGAACTCTGGGATTTATCTGAAGTACAAGAGGTACTGAACACCTACATGTCATGTGTATCTTGTGAAGATGGGAAGGAAGATTTTAGTTACAAATACAAATCAGTTAAATTTTAAAGCAACTATAGGTGACATTTTTTATATTATTATTATATGGATTATTCAAACGTTTATTTTTCCAGTACAAATTGAAAGTCTTTGATGTATGAAAGAATGTACAATATTTGACAAATGTCTCAACTCTTTACACAATGGCCCTTCTAGGCCCTTAGAATCACTTTGACATGAACAATCTATCTTGTAGATGCACAAAGGCAGGTGAGAGGTGTGTCTTTACACTGACAGCTCTTTTGTGTCTGCTCGTGTAAAATGGTGTTAATGCTCTTTGAAGAAATGTCAAGCATGTGTAGGTATATGTTCCAGAGAAGTGGCTGCAGTGTCTTGTCAGGCCGCCAGCTCTACAGCCTCAGAAATAAGGCCTATCTCCAACGCAGCGCTGCTTTGAAGTGACTCACTCTTTGAAGAATTGACACCCTTCTCCTTTTCACAGTGCCTGGAGCCCTGCAAGGAATCCTGGGACCTGAAGGAAAACCAGTGCCAAGATTTATGCGAGGTATGTCACTAGCACAAACACTCCACTCGGCCTCTTCATACTCAGTGGGAAAATTCAATAAGAGGAAACTTTTCTGAAGGGGGAAAGTGGGAATGACACTATGTTTAATGTAGTCAGCAAAGGAGCGAGTCATGAGCCCAAATGTAAACAACACAATCCCTGTTAGCTCACTGCGGCGACGACAGCTTGGACATTAAGGCAATCTGACATATATTTTCCCACTTCTCCACCCTCAGCCTCTGTTTCCCAAGAAGCACTACGAGTGTCTGACGAGCTGTGAGTTCCTGAAGTCGGTGGAGGGGGTGAAACAAGGAGACTGTCCCGCTCCAGAGAAGGCCAGTGGCTTCGCAGCGGCCTGTGTGGAGAGCTGCGACCAGGATGCAGAGTGCTCCACTGTGAAGAAGTGCTGTTCCAACGGATGTGGGCACACCTGCCAGGTCCCCAAGAACCTCTACAAAGGTAATGCTAACACAATGATTTGTACCTACCCCAAACATGTTTCAATTAGTTTTCTGTTACAATATATGAGTCTGGGGAAAATTGGGAATTTTGTAATATAGTCATCTGACCCCACAGCTCAAAATGTTAAGGCAACTGATTACTTACTTAATTTAATTCTGGTGAGGGTCAAGGGGTTAGACAGAGGCCACTTGACTTTATGCCCGCTCCAAGCATTCAGACACAGAGGAAGAAGGAAGGGCATCCAGTATAAGACCTAGACTAAATCAATTCTCAATCTATGCATGTTGGTAACTAATTGTAATTTTTTTCATTTCATTTAAAAATAAGTTTTAGTAGATAAAACATTACACATATGCAACATGCATATAATTTATTTTATTATATAAATCGTTTTTAAAAATTACATACAATTGAAACCAGAAGTTTACATACACTATATAAAAAGACATACGCTTTTTTCTGATCTCTGATCTCAGTCCTATTGAAAACTAATAGGCATATGAAAAGGCATATGCAAGCAAGACGGCCCACAAACTTGGCTCAGTTACACCAGTTCTGTCAGGAGGAATGGGCCAAAATTCCTGCCAACTATTGTGAGAAGCTTGTGGAAGGATATCCAAAACGTTTGACCTACGTTATACAGTTTAAAGGCAATGGTACCAAATACTAATGAAATGTATGTAAACTTACTAACTGACTTTAAAGAAAGTAATGAAAAATTGTCTAAAAAAATCCTTTTCTCATTATTCTGGCATTTAGCAAATAGTAATTATTTTGGTAATCCTAACTGACCTAAAACAGGAAAAGTTTAGTCTGATTTAATGTCAGACGGTGAGAAAAAACGTATGTGTCTTTTCATATAGTGTACGTAAACTTCTGGTTTCAGCTATATACTAGTCTGTGTAATAAGTAAGGTATTTCATAATATTGCAAAAACAGTGCCATGACATGTACAGTATCTAGTGATATGTATCATATTGCCAGATTCCTGCCAATGCACAGCCCTAATGACTTACATGTGGAATGTGTAATCCCATATACTGTTGCTGTTTACATAATTATCTTAAACAAAAGTGATGGTGAATAATTGCTTCATGACAAACATTAATTACAAAAGCCAGTGACATAAATCACACATCATGATCAGAGCTGAATTTGACAGCTTTTTCAGCGTCATAAATCATTCATGCCTCTTTGTGTTGAGCCTCAGCCCACACAGTCCTCACTTCGCCTTGGTGTTAATTGGAATCCTGCATTCTGCTGGATAAGCTTCAGGGATTCATAGACACAGATGCAGAGCGAAGAGTCTCCAATGCAGTAAAACAGTTTAATGGCAATGCCCTGGGCGACCTGCTGTACTCTCTCAGCTCTGCAATAAGCCAAAGGAGAAGCGCGAGCCTCTGAACTAGAAAACTGGAAGTACATTATACACACATTTCAGCACGCTATTGTCGGCAGCCCCAAGCCATAACAAAGCTGGGGAGATGTTGAAGTGAAAGCAGTGTAGAATTAGCTCAAATCAGGCCTGTAACCACAACACTCGTACACTGGAGCTCTGAACTACATTGAAGTAACTGTACATACTGTAGTTATCAGGCAAACACATGTGTCTTTGCTTCTATCACCACAAATGCTAACACTTATACTTGATTTGGGATCGTCTCTGGGGATGTCACGGTACGCTCGGCTCTAAAAAGGTGAACAGCACGTTAATTGGCGAAGATGAAAGCAAAGCATAACCTTGAATATTTCAATACAACCACCGTGTCAATGAGAAACACTCACCTCGCTGCAAGACCTTCGAATCAGCACGCGTTCAAATGGACTTAAGTTCAAACGCCGGGCTCATGACGGGTCGACACCAGCCTCTGATTTACGCAGAGCATTTTAGTGAAAGTCTGGATGGAATTCCCACCCCGCTCCTCGGTGTTAAAGGTCTAATTAGTTGCTCATGGTCTGAAGAGCGTAATTGTTTCTATGTGTGCGCTAGCTAGTGTGTGTTTGTACTCTCTCCTATGATGATCCATGATGCTGGAAGCCATTAGCAAACACAAGCCTGGCGAAATGGAGCGTTTCCCCCATCCAGATCACTGTCAGATGTGCCTGTGTTAAGGGCAATGTCCCCGGCTGATGGCAGAGAGGAATTAAAGGGAAAAACTTCATCTGTTATTAGACCCCCTGCTGGGCGTTTGATGTACAGCGCAGCTTCTTTTACATCACTGAGCTGCCTGATGCATGGGTATTTAGCCTTTATTACATTCTGCTATTGTCATTTTTTCAGAATGTATTCTCCCTCTAGTCTAATTTTCCACATTCCTTAGAAGATGCAGTGCCACATGTGGTTCAATATTTTTTCTTCTTTCTACTACGCTACAGGCGAAAGGTATAGGAGGAGAAATGGGGGTGGGTGAAAAATGTGGATGTCAGAATTAAACATAATTTGTGTGGGTAATATTCACACTGTCAGAACAAGTTATTTGGTTAATCAGTTCAGC